>JADRCO010002734.1:0-12472 GCA_021464525.1 Rhizophagus sp. LPA8_4_AMF
CGATTAATCGATTCTTAAATCGATTCTCATTTTGAGAATCGATTCCAATCCCTAGTTCTGCTTAGATTAAGTTACACAAAAAGAATTCTCTCGCCTAAAAGAATTATTAAGGCTTAGGCTACAGAATTAAGTCGTGACACGTTATTTGCGTTGTCAGCAGCAAGCTTTGAATGATGAAGCTTCGAATAGACTATCTCCAAGCATCTGATGTTTTTTTGCTATGCTCTGCTCGTGGAGCTACACCATCTTGACATGTCACATGGCTCAGTTATATAGTGGCTTAGCAGGCTTTGGAAAATCTAAATTTTTGCTATGATGCTGTTCATCTATGATGCTTTCTTGAAAAATAATGGGCAGTATCAAACTGGTGAAAGAATTACAAGCTCTTGAAAATATTCAGAATTGATGTATAGTTATTTTATTATATATAATACAGCGTGAGGCACCGCACGAGTAATACAGTTTATGACGAACGAAATGTTTCAATAATTCTACAATTATATACCTGCTTTACGTTCTTGCATAATCTGTCTTCGTTTTGAAGAGTTAATGGAAAATTCACACAGCCACATGTCATCGTAGTTTGCATCTTTAAAAGACAATTGTGCAATTAATTCATTGTTCAACATTTGTTAAATTGCCAGCTGTACCACATTCCTTAATTATTAGAAAATCATTAATGGGCTACTTGCGTAAATATACTAGGAAAACGGAAACCGTTTACCGTAAGTCCTTCGCGTTGCATAACTCGTGTTACGTGATCTACGTTATTGGCTTATTTCAGGGGTAGTCTGGTAGTGTTACATAAATCGTGATACATATTCAAAAAGGAAATAAAATTGTCGATTGTGACAGGGACAAAAACGGGGGATAAAAACAAATTTTGCTAGTTCAGTACGGTAAATAGTCCTTCGCTAACGCTTCAGACAATTATTAATAATAGGATAGGAGAAAAAGTATAAGTTTATTACGTAAATACTGTGCCACCAAAATTGATAAACATAGTTTCGTGATTATAGTAATTACATCTTTCAACTTTTCTTTTCCAAAGAAAGGAAAAAAAAAAATAATAAAAAATAATTTCGTACTAGTTTGTATTATCATTTTGTTTAGTATTTATTATTTGCTATAATAGTATCTAAAATGATATCGAAACATCTAACTCTGAGACTAACTCTTTTAACAGTGAATATGAAGAAAAAAAAAATTGCTGAACTAAAAAAAAAAATCGCAAAACTAGAAAATACTAATGACTTTTAGAGTTTTAGTAGCTGAAAAGCTCTGCCCTGAATATCGTGATCTACCTCAGTGAAATTAATAAATATATCGATATGTAAACAATTGAATTTATTAATTTGATTTTTTTTTTTTTAACTTAATGTTTAATTTTTTATTTGCCTTAGTTTCGAAAAAAAATCCATCTTTTCCAGAAACTGTTAGTGATTGAGCAGAACATGAGATGATCCGTTGACATGTTAATTATAAAGCGTAAGTCATATGTTTAATTTTGATCAGCTGAATTGTTTGAATTGTTTAATAATGCTCTTTTTTTAAACATGTAGGATCAACTCTTAATCTTAGTGATAAATCTCCAAAAAGACACCTAAGTCTTGTAAACCAAATGGAAATAATAAAAGATTTAAGAAAAGAAAAGTGATTGAATCTAATGATGAAATCAATGAAGAAGGACAACAAACAAACGGATCAACTTTATCAACAAAAAATTGTGGTAATTTTCAATTATTATATGAAATTTTTTTTGTAAATTAATCAAATGAATTATATAATACTTTGAAATTATAATATTATTACTGCACAACCATTATTGGAATTTAACAGCTCAAATATGGAAAGTTTGGAAGCACTTAATAATGAACCTTCACAAAGTAAGAAGTATAAACTATAATGCATTTTATAGATTCTTAACAAATAAATAATTAACTAATAATTATAATATTATATTGAAAGTAGTTGATAGAGCAATACAACAAAAAAGTGATGAAGAACGAGAAACTGATCAAGAAATTTCACAAGTTAAAGATCATGGTACAGTATCAAGCATAAAGCAACATACAATAATGAAAAACGAAAGGAAACTTCTCAAGTAAACGTTCTAGTCGTAAGTGTAACGTAATACAACAAAAAAGTGAAGAAGAACGAGAAACTGATGAACATGAAGATGATCAAGAGGCTCTTCAATTGTGGCCGCAAGCGTAAAACAACACAAAAATTACATAATGATAAAGAGCAAAAGAAATCTCTCAAGTAAGACGTTCTATTCGTAAGCGTAATATAACACAACAAAAAAATGATGATAATGAACAAAAATATGATAAGAAACAACGTAAAAAATAGTTTTATTGATTATTTTTAGTATAGTATATTATCAATATTTTATAGCAAAATTAATACATATTTAATATGTTTATATAATTTACACATATGTAAAACAAAAATCTAATAAATTATATACAAGTTTACTTTGAATGCTAAATAAAAATACTACATATTTATTTATTACAAATTTTGTACAAATGAATGCTCATAATTATAGTAATCTCCACAACTGGAAAGGACTAGAAAATTTAGCCTTAGCTTTAACTACCCACTTTCCATTTTCTTCAAATGGATTAGGCTCAAATCGCAATTGTTGAGTAGGACTTCCATTATCATCTGCAATAGTGAGTGGTTTGGAATTACCATTGTATTGGACGGATTTGCCTTCACGGTGCTTGATGAGACTATCATCATTAGGAGGAACAATCAACCATATATCAGGTTCAACACCCCCTGGGTATAAAACAACATCAGTACCATTTATTCCCCAAGTAAAACCACGAACGCCGAATGACTGAATTCTCACTGGACCGGATATTTGACTTAAACAACAGTAGTAAGAGTGGTTAAAAGGAGCAAAAGTAAGTTAAATTTCATTTTGAGTTTCTGTTGATTTTACTTTCTAGAGAAGACTTTTTCTATTTTTCAAATAGTGTGGAGTTTAGGCATATTTATACATAAAAATCTGTAGAGGCTAACGCTTAGCGAAGGTTTAAGCCAAACCGAATTCTCTCGCCTAAAAGGATTATTAATGCTTAGGCTACGGAATTAAATCATGACACGTTATTTGCGTTGTCAGCAGCAAGCTTTGAATGATAAAGCTTCGAATAGACGATCTCCAAGCATCTGATGTTTTTTGCGATATTTTTTGCTATACGCTGTTCGTGGAGCTACACCATCTTGACATGTCACATGGCATTACGTTATCAGTTACTGTACATAATGGCTTAGCAGGCTTTGAAATATTTAGAAAATCTTTAATGTGCTGTTCATCTATGTTTTCTTAAAAATAATAGCGGTATCAAACTGGTAAAAGAATTACGCCACCATGGTGGTGTGCTCAATTGTAATACAGTATTGCCAACCATCTTATTGGAATATTTCAAGTATTGGCTGTATTGACGATGCCAAACTCTCGAAAATATTCAGGATCGATGCATAGTTAATTTATTATATTTAATACAGTGTGAGGTGTCACACGAGTAATACAGTATATATGACGAAATACTTCTATCTTATCAGTATAAATTACAAGTGAAATATCCTTGAACTTGTTGCTTATTCTTCGATAATTCTATACTTATACACCTGCTTTGTGTTCTTGCATAATTTGTAGAGTTAATGGAAAATCACACAGTCACATGTCACGAGCAAACTTTGTACATTCGTATGCCTCTCACCCTAAAGCAAATGATAGATCATAAATTCTTGTTTTTTTTGAAGTAGGTGGTATAATAATACGATACTAATACTAAAATTGTAACTATTTCTTGCTTGTAATATTAAGGCAACTACTCTATAACATTCTTTAACTCCATTAAAGTTTTTTCTATTATATCTCTGTGTTCGTAGTTCAATAGATTTTCTATCTGTTGTACGGATAGATTATATTAGAACAAATAAGGAGGTGCCCTATATTATTACTAGATAGAGCTCCACTATCGCAAGAAATTAACTTTGTCAGATCATGTTCACTAATAAAATGTGGAACGTTTTTTGATCGATTTCAGAAGTTATATTTGAAGTTTGAACCCATTACTATTACATTAATTCGAAATAAACTCACTTCATACATGTGTACCTTTGTTTTAAATAGAATCAAACATATATAGTATTTGTTCGGTTTGCACATATATATTAACTCCCGTAGAAAAGAACATGACTATTTTTGTCCTGTTCAAAGATTTCATCATCAAAGGTGTTTCTTTGGAAATCAATCACGAAATAACCGGAGGGCATTTCCTTCCGAAATGTGTTGAAAATTAACACGCGATAGAGTTGCCCAACTACGTGATAAAAGAAATTACGCAGACGAAAAAAAGAAACTTTATTTTTCATAAAACATTTACAATAAATAAAAAATTTTCACAGATTAACCACCAATAAAAATAAACTGTGCCCATTCTCACAATATAAAAATCATCCAAATTAAATCATAGAATAATAAGAAATTATGAAAAATATAGATAATTAATTATAATTCTCTTAAAATTAATAGCTAAGCTTCCTGTGATTCAATTTGATTTTTCTGAAAGAGAAAATGAAGCTCTTTCTAACGACTATAAAATCATCATGATCCAATACATCCATCTGTAGTTATGGATATTTAAAGATACATTACCTTATTATTATATAAATAATATGAAATATTCAGTTTGGCTTATAAAACCTATAACAAATAAATAATTAATTAATACTTAATGATTTATAAGTTCTATACAGTTATTTAAACAATGAAAATTTAAGGTTTAACTTTTTTGTTTAAAGGCAATAAACTCACTATAAAAAATATTTCCATTATTTTATTAAAAAGTCTCTTATAAAGCCTCTTCATTTATTTTTCGTAATTAACTGGACCAACTGGATGAGACAGCTGAAACTGACGCTCAAGATACTAATGTTTCAGAAAAACTAAGTTTTGCTACATGCTAATTAGTGAGGTATGCTGTCGTACATGGATTTAAATGGTATTTATATAGGATATACAAAATGATCAGCAGCTTATGATTAAAACGATGCGTATTAAGAAGTATTATTAATGATAACGGATTATAATTTAAATAGCGATAGTGCATAACTGCGTATAAAATGATCGATAGTGTGACATTAACGATTTATATCCTCGTTAGCTTATTTTTCACGTGTCCTACAAGTAGGAAAATTTCAGAATCCGCAATTCAGTGATTTTTGCTGTATTTACTTTGACATACACATGACTTTATTAACCTTCATTTTTTTTTTTTTTTTGAAGGATACTTGAGCCAAGCTTGCTCGGCTTTTAGCGTCATCGTGAAGGAAATGAATTTTTTCATTATATGAAAGGTATAAAATGTTTAGAAGGTATTACGGAAAAAATACAAATATAATCATATAAAATTATTATAGATGCAGAAAAAATACAAAGGTATGTGCTGAACCATATAAGGATTATGTAATATATCATTGATTACCGTGCAGTTCTACGTGTAAGCGATTGTGTACTTAATGAGTGTATGTATGTTTACTGTTTAGGGCAGATTTTTAATATTTGAAGTCTATTTATTATGGAGGAGGAATAGATTATGAACCTTCTTCAATAAATAAAAAAAATTCAAAAACTGATCTAGCATCGAATCCACCAGTAGCTACTTTTTTGGCCATATTGCACTCATTACTTTTTTTTAGGATTGAAGAAACGTTGCGCTCTCAAGGTTCTTGCAATGAAAATGAAGAAGAATGTAGTGAATTAATGAGGAAGAACGTGGTAACGAGGTTTGCACTTAATTTGTAAAACAGCATTAGTATAATTACTGTGGAAATATTGATTTATTTGTCTTTTATAGGCGCTTGTATGTGAAATTGATAAATTATTAAATAACTGAAAGTGGAGTAAAAAAAAAAGAAAATTTATAGAAAAGTTTATACAAAGCTTATCAGTTAGCGTTAGATGCGTAATCAATGAAAATACAGCATACCAATATGTGACCCATTTTCATCCGGACCTGTGCTACTAGTGTGCTACGTCTCCATTCAATAATATATCTATACTTAATAAATTATTTTATACATATATTTAAATCATAAATACAAAAATTAGAATATAAAATATGAAAATATAATCCATTTTTTTTGATTTTTTTTGGTAGTGTTCCTTTAATACATCAGCCAAATGTTTATACTTGAATGAAGTTGGAATCATGACGCAGTACTACTAGATGCAGCACATGATATATAAATTATTTCAGAGTGAAATCACCGTGTATTAAAAAAAATGATGCTTTTGTTTTTTTTTGTTTTTTTGGTTGATCATCATTATAAATTTTGACCTCAATCAATTAATCTTTAGCGTTAATTTTAAATATAAATATAAATATATATATATATATATTTTACTGAAATGTATTTAAAATTATAGTATATTGGTCCAAAGGATTATATATTCCTATGCTAACTCAAGATATTAATTTAGAGTGGCACAGCTTATCCCAATTTCGGGCAGTGTGGAAAAACGTGGCAAACGTACTCTTATGCGCTTTCAACTATAATTGAAATCAGCCCCAAAATCTTAATGGCTTACCCAGCTAATAACCGGTCATTTAACCGGTTAAACTAGACATCTTTGATCATAATAAATTAAAAGATTATTTTTTAAGTAAAATTTTTTAAGCACCTGCTCAATTCTGACCGAAATACTAAAATTTAACAGATTAAACAAAACTTTAACCGGTTAATTGGTTAACAGCCTTAACTAGCTTTAATCTTGAATTAACAATTAATGGATGTAATATGGTTTAATTCAAAATTTGAAAGTATGTGTTATCGAAAAGAAAAATATTTTTCTTTTTCTAAATTTTCTTATATAAATGACCAGAGGAGAAAAGATATATGTATATTTTTAAACCAATTCACGGTACCGTTTGCCATCATTGAAACTTGACCCTAATTATTTTGTTATTAAAATGCGTTTAAATTATTTCTCTTATAACTATTATATGTAAACACGATATTATATCTGGATAAAAAAATTCTCTTCTATGTTTATACTTTATATTCTATAATATGATGCGGTTGTTCGAAATAATACTATATAAACTGTCATATTATTAAAAAAATTTCATATTAATGTTCATCGTACGCCTCATTATTCACGTTAATATGGGAATTTATTATATAAACAGAGCAGAGAAAAAACATTTTTTTAAAAAAAATCGAATACATGTATCATTTATTATCACATTTTAAAAATACATGTTAATTTAAATAATATTATGTATTCTTCGTCTAGGATCAGACTTACACACAACAGTTATTATTAATCAACAAAAGATAGAACCTCCAAACTGCAAAAATAAGTTATTCTATTGATGCGAATCAACAATATTCTATATGTTGTTATAATAATTATCGGCTAAGACTGAAGAATTTCAAGTTATTAAAAGTTAAATAAGAATAAAAACATTTTTTTTAATTTTTTAAATCTATATAATTAAAAAATTCTTTGACGTTTTAGATTACTCTTCTGTATAAATAATTTGAGTGGTGTAACGTGAAACGCGTGATACACTGGCGCCATGGAAATTTTCGGGTTAATCCAATGCTGGTTACGGCGTTGTAAAACTAACGAAAAAAGTTTAGTTTTTTTTTATACTATTTTTTTTTAATATTACAGCTGATTTCATAATATACGGGGCACCCATAATTTTTACTCCAAACTCGGTAAGATTCGGTATAACTCAGAATAAAATAAAAACGACACCAAATCTAACATTACTTTATTCTGAACTTTACTGAGTTTTACCGAATGTACTGAGTCGTCTCTCGGTACGTGACTAAGTGTCCCGTATATTATGAAATCAGCTGTAAGCAAATTTTAGTTCCGGTCATTCCTGTCCATTTGGGACAATGCGATCGCTGCCATTGCCGCAGGTATCATTGGTTTTTTTAGAACCTATTTTAGGATCATTTTTTTAAAAAAATTTTTTCCGGTCTTTTTTTTTAGACCAATCATTTTTTTTTATTTACCAGTTACAGCTGTTTTCATATTATTCGGGACAAAATAAAACTTTGAGCCCGGTCCGCCGGTCTGCAGATCATATGAAATAGTTTATTGTTTATTATGTAATTTACGCGTTTGCTACTTATACATCAAATCATCAATACCGGACTGGTGGACCGGATGTCGTATTCAAAATTTTACTTTGTCCCGAATAATATGAAAACAGCTGTAATATTTTTTTTTTCGGAATTTTTTTTTAGACCGGATCTTTTTTTCTTACTGTATATAACAAATATTGATGATCTTAATTCTGCTAAAATAAGTCGAAGCAATAATAGTAATAATGAAATATATTATCATAGTAATTATGGACCAACTTTTGGTAATGGGCATGATTTGAAAGCACAAGGAAAAACATGGTGTACTAATATTGGGATTACTTATACCAACATTAGCATGCCAGATAGTAGTTTTACAATTGACGAGAATGAAGTAATAATTTTAAATTTTGACTGGTAAATTTTTTTTTTCCTTAACTGAAGAGTATGTTATTCATAATTTGACATCATAATAAAGAAATTTCATATTTTTTTATATTCTTAAAATGCGAGACTTACAGTAAAAAATAAAGAAAAAAAGAAAATATTTTACAAATGACATATAACTAAAATTTTAAAGGTCGACTTCATATACACTTTTTTGTCCTCAAATTTGGAACAAGTCACAAAGTATAAAAAAAGCGCGTGTTTTATTACATATTCTGTATACAGTACTTTTTTAATACCCATCCGGAAAAAGCTTTCTGAATGATTTATCTGTCTGAATTTAAGTCTGATTGGCCCATTTCTTGAGAATTATTCACTAAATTTAAAAGATTTTTTTATAATTCATCAGTTATTAATATTCTTACTATAAATCACTATGACACTATATGTCGTGAAATACTTAATTAACAAGAGATTTTTTTTTTTTGTACACAAGAGACGGTGAAAAGGTAGCTTTTTTTTAGTTTAGTCTAATATCGTCCGTAAAGTTCCAATTATCAGCCAAGTGAATAATATCGAATTTCTTACATAATTTCTATATATTCGATTTGTCATTAAGTCATTTACTAATAGAGATAATTCTAATAGTTGACGCAAGTTTTTCATGATTTCTTAATTACTATAGTTACTATTAATATTATTAATATGAACACCAAAGAAGCAACCATTCGGATCGGTAATTACGGTTACTGTATAATGTTTAAAGAGAATTCGCCGTGAGAACTTTTTTATGCAATTATTCGCTTGTCAGAATTATTAATTCCTCATATGATTGATTTCAAAGCACTTTATTTGGGATGTCAATGTACCACGTTCTTTATTCTAAAAAACTTGATATAAATTTTTGAGAAATTTTATTATATTTTTTTGCCGGCGTATTTTTATATGTTTACAAACATTATTGTAGCTTCATTTTATATTCTACTCACAAAAATTGTTTATTGGATAGAGCTCAGTCATTAGGAATACTGCGGTGACCAATAGGAATTAATACTAATATTGGAAAAAATATCGGTCATTAAAATCCCGTGGAACATGAAATAATCAAGTACGCTTCGCCGTGTTACAAGGATCTAATAGATTGATAAAGTTTGGTGAATAAACACTTTTATGGAAATAACCTGCAAAACCCAGCATATTTTATTAGTAAGCACGTACTTATACTTGCCGCCCATTCCCAAAAAAAGGAAATTTGAACAATGATTTCATGTCGATCTCATTGTTTAAATTTCCTTTTTGAGGAATGGGTGGCAAGTAACACGTATTTATTACCGTATATTTTCCCACTTCCGTAAATATTTCATTTTTCACAATTTTTTTCTCTTTATATCTTATTTAGATACAGATAAATTAATATTTTAATCATATTATTTATTCATGTCATCATCTTATGTATTAGAGGTTATTAAAGACTTTGAAAGGGCACTTAAAAATGAAGAGAATTGCGATGTAATTATCAAAGCCGGTGAAGATCCCAAAGAACTTCGAGCTCATTCATTTGTGCTTCGTACTAGATGTCCATATTTTAAGAGAGCATTATCTGAAAATTGGGAAGAAAAGGATGATGATGGTAAATTTATTTTTAAGAAACCAAATATCTCTGTTGAAGTATTCCAATTGATTCTCAAGCAAGTACATTATTTTTTTTTATTCAATGATTATATTGTTTAAGTCGCTTATTCCTTACCATGCGTCCGTGCATAAATTTTTTTCCAGATATTTATATACTGGAATTGTAGATCATGATCAACACAGTAAAGACGTAATCTTGCAATCCCTTATTGCGGCTGATGAACTGGGATTGGACAAGTTAATTGAGCTAATCCAAGATGAATTAATTATTAAAGAAGAATTTTTAAATAAGGATCCAGTTACCACACTTCAAATCGTTGGTCAACATGAACCATTCGAAAATTTAAAGGATTATTGTTTAGAAGTTATTAGCGAGGAACCTACAATTCTTTTTATGTCAGAAAAATTTTCATCATTAGAAAAACCAATTATTACCATGATACTTCAAAGAGATGATCTTAATATGGAAGAAATTGATATATGGGAATCTCTTCTTAGATGGCTTTTTGTTCATTATTTAAAGATCAATAAAGATGATTCTTCATGGTCATCAGAAGATTTATCAAATGTCAAACAGACTATTAAAGAATTTATTCCGTTAATCAGGTTCTATGATATTTCCAAGGAAGACTTTTATTTAAAAGTATATCCGTATAAAGATCTCTTGCCTCCAGATTTGCTTAACGATATCCTTCGATATCATATGGTTCCAAATTCTATTCCAATGTTGAATTTCAAACCTTCTAGGAATCGTGGAGTTGAATCTTTATTAGCAAACTATAAGGTATTTAAGCTTATTTCGAAGTGGATAGATAGAAAAGATAATGATAATATTGAAAGAGTTAAATCATATAGTTTTACTCTTCTCTTACGTGGAACAAGAGATGGATTTGATGCTTCAAAGTTTCATCAGTTATGTGACGGAAAAGGCGCCACAGTTACTTTTGGAAGAATTAAAGATTCAAAGCAAATTATTGGTGGTTATAATCCTTTACATTGGTATCAGACTAGTGCATACGCAACTACAAATGATAGCTTCATATTTAATATAACAGATATTGATAACCTTGATACTGCTAAAATAGGTCGTTGTAATAATCCTAGTAATGCAGTATATTATCACGCTAGCTATGGAGCAACTTTTGGTAGTGGGCATGATTTGTATGCACAAGGAAATACCTGGAGTACTAGTAATGGAAGTTCATATTCCAGCATTGATATGCCAAGTAGTCCTACGATTGATGAATATGAAGTATTTCAAGTTGTAAAGAGACAGGTAAAATATTTAAATTTAACTAGCGAATCTAATTTTATATAGTGTAGGGATATTTTAATTATTTAATTATTTTTATTGGATTGTAAATGATCTTTTTTATAATAAAGATTAAATATATTTTGTAAACAATTTCCCTGTAAAAAATGTTGATCCGTGTTTTATTCCATATTTTTTCTGTGAATGTATCATTTTCATGGAATTTATAGCCTTAAATCATGGAAATTTACATCTTTCTAACACGGATATCCGGGAAAGTATCATTTTCACGGAATTTTTACGAAAGTCATGGAGAAATAATGGAAATATTCGGATAAAAATTTTTTATAGGTTTCTGAATCTAAAATTTGATAAAAATCGGCCAACTTAAGAAAATTCATTCTAATAGATAATTAAGTGCAGAATATTTTGGTCAGGAATAAATGCGTTGAATATTTCCGTATGATAATACGCAAAATCAATAATCACTGTCACATCATTTCTGAACTTATTCATACTTTCTATAACAATTCTGGCGTAAATAATTCTGACAGTATTGCAAAATTGTTAGAATAATTTATCGAAAATTTTTTTTTTAATAAAACTTCACAAATATTATTTAGCGTTTAAAATAATAATTACTATAGGAATGTATACCTTCTCTACAAGTTTGTCTAGGGTTAAAAGGAAGGTTTTATACGCTAATTTTAACTTTTATATTTAAATTTGTAAAAGCTGACTTTAACAAGAAATTGGTATTCATAAACTCCATTATAAGTTTTGATTTTGTAATCTGTGGTGTTTTTACCAAGTTTTATTTGAAAAATGCAATCCGTTTTTGGAAATGATCTGTAAAATTGATCCCGTGATCGAGATTTTTGGTGGTTGACAAAATTTTGTGTGATAAAAGCGAATTTTGCGTTTTGTCGTGATCTTTAAAATTACTATATATGGAAATTAAATAGGCCAATAATTTAGGCTGATAGGATGGTTCGGGACAATATAAAACGTCATCAAATTTGATGATAAGTGACGTAATCTGTAATAATGGAAATTATGTGAAATTATGTG
>JADRCO010002735.1:0-12469 GCA_021464525.1 Rhizophagus sp. LPA8_4_AMF
ATACATCTAGTATATGTGTTTGAAAAGGTTGTATATGCAGCGAAAAGTTTTATTTTAAAAAAACGATTTTTTCGAAGTCACGTGATCGAACATGGCTTTAGACGACCCCCTAAAAAAGCACTCTTTTATTATAATTTTACATTACACAAAAAATAAACAAAAGAAAAAGAAAAAGAAAAAGTAAATGCTTTTTAATTATTGTTTTCCTGCTTAAAACAGGTTAAATTTTTTTGCCAATAAAAAAGAATCTCTTTCAAAAAATAAATAAATAAATAAACATCAAGTTGATTTGTTTCTTTTTAACGAATTTTGGATTTTGTAAAAAAATAATAATAAACTTTGATAAATTGTTTTTTTTACATATTAATTAATTTGAATGAAATATTAAATTATAAATTAAAGAAATCACAAAATCCTCATATAAGTGTAACATAAACAGTAAAGTATGTATTAATTATATTCTTAATAAGATACGAATTTGTTTGACGAATTCAGCCATGATAACAATATAACGAATCTTTATTAGCATATAAAACTAGGATTTAAATATTTCACACGGGTTTAAAGAAAAAAAAAATACTTATTTTTTTTTTTATCTAAATAAAATTTTTATCAATACACTTATCATGGAAGACGATGTCAAACTCTTAAAAAAGAACCTGGGTGATGACCTTAAGATCAAATCTCCAAGGGATGGGCATCCAAAGGACCCAGAATTTCTAGTCCAAATAGACTTTCATGGGCTGACCGTTGAACAGGCAGAACCGGTCCTTCAACGTTTCAAAGATTCCGAAAAGCTACTTAAAAAAGCTGCATGTGTGAGATTCATTACCGGCCACGGGAGAAGTCGAGAAACTGAATCGAAATTGAGGCCGCTGGTGTCTAAATTTCTAAACACCAACTTTAGGAAAGCTGCCGGTAAAAAAGTAGACGATAAAGCAAAGGGTCATATCGATTTAATGATAACGAGGAACAATAGTCAGAAAAATAAGAACAATACCCAGCCTACTACCAGCAGCGAATCAAGAAAGAATCAAGGAGCAGGAAAATCATCATCACGCAGAAGTTCAGCTCCACCTGCCGGCGGAAATCGATCTGACCGGAATTACATTGATTTATAGTGTCACGCGTCAGTCCATAACACACAGTTCGCAGAAATTCACATTTTATCGACAAAGAAAGGAGCGGTTGGAGTGATTCTTTGCTCAATAATTTTATTTTCTTCTCAAGTCTTTGTGTTTTTTTTCAATTTTCACTATATATTTAATAATCTTTATATATTATATAATTCGTTAAGTAAGACATATCTTATAAATTAGCAGCACCTAATTTTTAATTATCTACTATGTTACAAATTTAAATTGTGTTTCATGCTAGCATGGTCACATGAAGGAGGTAATATGAACATGCACTTACTGTATGAATTTGTAGATGACAAAGTTGTATGAAAGTGAAAGTTTAAAGTGCATATCTTTTCATTATTTGGATCAAATTAAATCTGTTGTGGGATTATCATTTTGACTGTCTGTCCGTCTGACCACGGCCGAATTGCTCAAATTCAAATTTTGGCCGGTCAAAGAAGAATGGCCAAAATATATATCAAAGTAGTTAATTAAAATTATGATTGCATATAAATAAATGTCAGATATCAGCCTTTACTGATATTTTAATAAAACGGTATAGTTGAACTTTACATCATATTTAAAATTCGAATTATACACCGGAGGATATCGTATTTTTCCCTATTTATCATTTTCATTTTACTTATAACATACTTGAAATGTACCCGTCATCCTTATGTATCACAGTATCACACATAACCTAATGAATTAGGGTAACGTGTTAGAGATGGTCATAATTAATGATAACCAACTTTATTTTTAGTAAAAGTTAGTTATCAAGGGTCCGGTGAAAATTCGGGTAACCTATATTTCATAACAACAGTTATCAAAATATTTACGGAATACTTTGACCGACAAAGACGACTGTACTACTATATTACTACCGGACATTTAGACCCGATTTTAATCACTACATTAAAATTACCGTAAAAGAATTTTCATTTAAACAATTAAAACGACTTTTTTAGGGTTCTTTGGGATCGGCAAAACCAGAAAAATGTGACCGATCATCAGACAATTGTATCACCCGTACCACGTTTTTATATGAACTACTATTTTGATTGTTCATTTTTTTTTTTTTAGATAATTCTTATTTATATTTTTATTTGTAATGATGTTTCACATTTTCCCTCAATTAGATAATATATTAGTTTTTCACATTTTGACATTTTTTTTTTGTTTTTTTTCTTTGATTTTTTTTTTTTGTTTTATTTGATTTCTAGTAAAAGGAAGACTAGTAAAGAAAGAATAGGAAAAATTCTATATATACTATTATTATTAAATAAATAAATAAAAAATAAGAAATTTAAAAGAAAGGATTCATCTTATTTGGATGTTTGAAATGAATGATAGGTTGAAATTTAGGTTCAATTGGTAATATAAATAAGAAATGATTATACATATTAGTAGTACCATTGGTTGGATTAGATAAAGGATCAGCAGATCCACTGATTCCAGCATCCCGTTCAAGACGTAACTTTCTCCGATACCAAAAATTTTTAAGTTTATTTTCTGAGTGTAATTTATCAAAACGCAATTCCATTACAGGGATTAAATTCTTCCAATGAATGGTACCATTCGATTCTTGATATTGTTCAACCCATTGAATAATAAAATCTTTTTCATCATTACTTAAGCCATCTTTACTAACTAAACAAGAGAATCCTTAACGTTAATAAATTAATCTACATTTAATAAAATTAAAGTAACAAATTGAAAACTTACGTCGAACATTAAGAACATTATTATAACTAAAGTTTACAATAAACAATAATATAAGTAATACGTAAAAATATAAAAATATGTATATTAATATATGTGTATTACACTTAACTGATGCCGAATTTGACGAGAACTATACTGAGGAAGTATTTTGCCTATTCTTTCATATTTATTACGAACGTTACTTTTTTCCAGAAAACACATACAATCCAAAATAATTTGGTTACTCTATGAACGAAAAGAACTGTATTAATGAGAGATTCTTTTTATATTATAAATAAGTTAATGGGATAATAAAAAAAAACGCACCACGTTATCGAATAACATATTATTAATCGAACAAAATGTTGGGTAACGTCTAACCAAAAAGAAATAATTGATTTTTTTTCTCTTAAAGGGGAATAAAAAAAGTTTATTTTCTCAAAAAAATAAAATTAGATTTTTATTGTGAAATCATCGTGTGCAAAACTCGTTACTTATATATAGAATTCTTTATCATTTTTGACATTCATCACGCGAGCACGCGAGGTGTGGCTTTAAAATAATATATATAAATAATAATCGGTAAAAAAGTTTGAGGATTTTTATTATCTGAATGTTTCTGTAATCAATGCATGACATAATGAAAATAATATTTAGGAGCACATGAAGAAAGAAAAAAAAGGCAAAAAAAGTGATTATTGTTTATGTATCAAGTGATCAAATTATATACATTGTCCAAGAAAATTTAAAACAGTACGACCTAACAAACTTATTTCTTATAGATTAAACCCTAAATTAATTGAATATTCATTACTTATCTTTTAAAATTCTTTTTACCTATTAAAATTAGATATTTTATATGCACTCGATTTAAAAAAAAAAAAATTTTTTTTATACGCGAAGACATTGATTTTACGATCCAATTTGTAATCAATTTAAAAAACATTTCAAATATCTCAATCTCATGGCACAAATAACTATGTACAACCGTTGCATATCGGTTCAAAAAAGAAGAACCTTCCCCTTTTTATTATCACGGGATTATCACGGGTCTAATCCATTAAAAATTCTAATTTTTTCTAGCGTTTAATCACGCGACTCATATTTAGGTTTTCTTTGATTAAATTAATATTTTTGGAAGAAATTAAAAATGATCCAGCGATGAGTCTATCATATGATGTCTTTCAAACAATTCATTTGTCATGATTTTTTTATAAAGATCTGGCTTTCCCATTGATAATTCGTTACCGAATCTTCGGATCAAATCAGATGATTTAGATATCCACATGATATTTCATATTTCAAAGTGCTGGGAACATTTCTGGTATCTTTTAACCTGCTAAAAAAATCCATATCAATGGCATTTAAATATTATGTTATGTTTGTTACACAAAGAAAGATATAGTTAATTGCATTTCTGAATTAACAAAAAATGTTCAATCTGATGTAACCAATTACGGTTAAAATTTTAATAATTATAAAAATAATTGGGACGATCCTTATATACGCAGCAATACCAATGACGTTTTATAATAGTGGTACAATCTTTTAGATCGTCATACAAATGTCACTTTTTAAAGTCCGCCACTTTTTTTCACTTAATGGTTTCTTTTTGTTGAATTTACCGAAAATTTTTTTATTTAGTATTTTTAAAAAATGAAAGAAACGCCACGTTCTTCAACGACATCTGTAGATATATCTCTAAGAGGAATAATCGGTCAAGATGATAATATAAATTTTACTGTAAACTCAAAGGATAATGATAATATGTCGAATATTCGAGGAAAAAATAAAACCATGAAAATGATATTATTGACTCAGTGCTTTGCTGGGTGGGTTTCTATTTTTTTTAAAAAAAAATTTTGTTATTATTATTATTAATTTTATAATTATTCCTAACCTTAACGATATATCAACTTAGTTTACAGCTTTCTTGTACGTAAAAATATTTTATTGTCATATCCTTTTTTTTCTTTATTTTTTAATATAAACTAACCCTATTAAACCTGATCATGATTTAAGGGTCAGTAGAACTAGCATATGGTATGTTAATAACTAATTGTATACAAAAAAAAGTTTATGTAATTAATTACTGATTGAGCTATTTTTAAATGGTTATTTCATTAGGAACTCCATATTTACTTTCTTTAGGTTTATCAAAATCATTAGTATCTTTAGTATGGCTTGCTGGACCTTTATCAGGTAAATTATATTATAATTTTTTTTTTACTTATTTTATTTATTAAATCTAAATTATAATATAAATAGGTCTTGTAATGCAACCTATAGTTGGATTACTTTCAGATAATTCAACGTCTAGATTTGGTAGAAGGAGACCTTTTTTATTAGTTGGTGGTTTCGCTGTAGTAGGTTCTTTCATGTGCATTGGTTGGACGCAAGAAATCGTTAATTTATTTTTTGAAAACGGGTCTTCAATGGTAATTTATTTTAAAATTTCTTGGCTCGGTTAAAAAAAAAAGTTATTAAAGTCGAAAAAAAAAATTGGATTTATTTTTAATTAGGCAAATTCATTATCAAGATGGTTAGCAGTTATATCATTCTATATTCTTGATTTTGCAATAAATTGTGGTAAGTTATAATTTTTATATTTTAATCAAATTTACTGGCAAATTTATTCTTTAAATTAATATAATTTAATTTATTATTATTATGTAAGTTCAAGCAAGTTGTCGAGTTCTTATTGTTGATAATTTACCTCCATCTCTACAAGAAGAAGGTACAGCTTGGGCTAGTAGAATGATTGGAATTGGAAATGTCATTGGTTATTTTTTGTAGGTTTAAAAAATTAGTAATGAAACAGCAAGATCAATTTAATTTATTTCTTATTAATCTAATTTTATTTAATTATATAGGGGATTTGTTAATTTAGTCGAGATTTTTCCTTTTCTTGGTAGAACTCAAATGCAAGTTTTATGTGCTCTTGTATCTATAATTATATTATCTTCAGATATATTAACATGTTGGGCTGTTAATGAAAAGATATTTACTGGAAGTACAAATAAATCAAGAAATTTTTTTATCGCAATTTATGAAACATTGTCTTCCATTATTAAATCTTTTCGTAATCTTCCAAGTTATGTTCAATTATTATGTAACGTTCAATTTTTTGCTTGGATTGGATGGTTTCCATTTTTATTTTATTCAACGACCTGGGTAGCAGAAGTTCATGCTCGTTCTATTGGTGATTATTCATCCAAAAGTTCATCTTCATCTAATGATTCAGTTGGAGAAACAACTCGTGATGGTTCATTTTCTTTATTATTATATTCAATTATAAGTTTAATGACATCATGTATATTACCAATGTTAGTCAAATTAGCTGGAAGGATTACCACAAATTCAACAAAATTATTACGAAACCAATTTTTACAATTCCCTATATCAATTTTAACATTACCAAAATTATGGACAATATCACATTTCATTTTTGCATTTTCAATGTTATCAACTTGGTTCGTAACTAATATTTTTCAAGCAAGTATTTTAATTAGTTTATGTGGAATTTCTTGGACTATAACTATGTGGGCACCATATTCACTTTTAGGTGAATTTGTTGCAAATGAAGAATCTAAAACGTTGGGAACTACTGAACGACGTAATAATGAAGAAACAGTAGTAATTTATAATTTAGTTGAAGGGGGTGAAAATGATAATGATTCAGAAGATAATGATAATGAAGTTGATACTGAAAATTTAAGAAGGACATCAAATGATCTCACGAATTCAAATGTTAATGTTTCAACCAATTCAGAAGCTGGTGTATTATTTGGAATTATGAATACATATATCGTATTACCAGAATTTTTAGTAACAATTTTTAATAGTATAGTATTTGCTATATTAGAACCTGGTGGTTATGATGATAATGATACGGATATTATTACAAGACAACGTCATCAAACACATACTCATGAAAATTTAAACGCTGATGCTATTGGTTTTGTATTAAGATTTGGAGGTTTTATGACCATTGTTGCAGGAATCATTTCTATTAAATTATGGTACAAAAAAATAAAATAATTTCAAAAAGATGGAAAAAATAATAATAATAATTTTTTATTTTTTATTATTACGGTATATAGAAAATAAAATGTTCATGTATATTTTAAACATAATTTAGAGTCAATTAATATATATATATATTTAAATATCAAAAATTTTTAATTAGTTAGTAATAATATAAATTAGATTAAAATAGATTATAGAATTATTATTATTTGCCTATTTATTTAGGGTTATTTCAGTCCCGAGATTGTCCACGTTATTATTAATTAAAAATTAATATATGTAAAAAAAATGTGCTAATAAATCAATAAATACAAAAATGGTAAAATTTGGCTACTCAAGGGTTAGTACATTTAATCCGTTCAAATTAAATCATACTTTAAAAGGTTACTGAAGATCTACTAAACACATTTTTTTCGTGATAAAATTTCAAATTCTAGAAATATTATAAAGAAGTTTCAAATGCACAAAAATTTATTTAGTGTAACTTTTTTTTTCCCTTCAAGTCCATATTGGATTCAGTTCTTTGTGCGAGATATGTTTCACGATATCCCAAATATAAATTATGCGATCTTATTTATTTATTTTTTTTTATATGATGATAAAATAATTATAATTGCTATACAATTGTGAAAACTCTTAGCGTTGCTAGGAATTTTTAATATAATATTTAAGTTATATATAGTATTACATGTGATTGATGATTCATATTTTAATTGGGTTTAATATCATAACTACAGTAAAAAACTAATGGCGGATTTAGCTAACGGAAACCGTGTAGCCGATGACCGATGGATTAATGTTTTAATTCAAGTCAATAATTTTTATATAAGATCAGGGTTTTTTATAATGAAGTGATCGATAATGCCGTTAAATTGTTAATAAAATTTTATTTAATATTATTTAATAAAATTTACGATATTATTTGTATTTGTACCATCGGCACTATCTGGATATCCTAGTAGTGACTTTTTTTTTATTTTATTTTATTGTTGTTTTAATAACAATCCATCGCATATAAAGAATTAATTTAATTTCAAGATAATTGTTAATCCCATCAACTTGCAATCGATTTATTACAAGTTGAACCAAACTGCAACTAATAATTCTCAATCTGGACCGGGTCGACCCATTGGCCCTGTCTGGATTGGATCGGTCCAAATTATAATAATTTATATTTACGATATAACGAGTCCTCCGGTTTTCGCCTCAAATTCGCTATAAGATTTAATATAGCGAAGAATTTAAAGAATTTTACTGGCCGATTCTTTATAGAGAGGAATATTTGACGTATTTGATTGGTTAAATGTCACGTGTTGGGAAAATTCGAGTTCCTTATATCGAACCTGTTTACAACAAACGATAGTTCTTGACAAAGATTATATAAAAATTAACAAATCATTTCCTATTAAAAATTCCTCCCCACTTAATCATATAACATTATAATCACATTTATACCGTAAAAAAATTTTATTAATTATTTTATTCATTTATTTTTGATGAATTATGATTGTAATTGATTTTTTCTCTTCTTGCCGGTTTTGCCTGCTATAGTGGAAAAATAATTGTTGCTTGCATTTATTCTCACCGATTTCATCAAAATTAAGAGTTCTGGGCTACAGGTAACTAATCATTATAAGAATAACTTCTTATCAACCAATGGATCATATTTATAAGTTGTTTTTTAATCTCTTCATTAACTAGTGCTTAAGCCGTACGTTCTCTATTTCTTTATTACTTGAAGTGATCAAAAAGCGATATAGTAACTAACGACCTTTTGAGTCCTTTTTCTTTTTCACTACTTCCTTTCCAGATCTTTCTGTAATGATATTATTCGATATTCAAAATTTGGATAAAGACAGAGACTGCAAAAAAAAAAAAAGATTAACAAAGAGTTTGTGATTATGGAAGAATGTTATAATACTGTAGCTGTAATAGCTAAAGTCTCAAAGGTAACTAAAATTGGCCATAATAATAAATCTCGGTTTTTTGTTCACATTTTTAGATACAAATTATTGATAATCATTCGTTTTACTTGTTTCTACCATAAATGAAATTTAAAATAGAAATTATCCATTGATATCCGCACGAATCATATTCAACTACCTTGATTTAATCCGCCAAAAAAATTTGTGGACTATAATCAACGGGTTACCGACTAATCATTAGAGCTCGAATTAAATCTATAAAAAACAGGGCGAATTTATTTATTAGGATTTTTCTGTTTTGTGCAAGTAACAAAACCTACTTACCGTCGCGATGAACGCTATAAAATAAGAATAATTATTTACATAATATGGTAGTGTCACTAGTGTGTCAAAAGACTCAGTGTCCCGATGTTTGTTCTCTTTATTAAACAGTGAGCATTTACTTATAAATGGAAATGTAATACTGTATTAGTCTTAATGATTACATCTCCTGAGAAAAATTGAACAAATAATATATGCAGGCTTTGGCGAAAGTGATGGAAAGTAATGACGGTCAGTTTTTTTAAGATCATGCACGAATTTTATAATAAAGTATAAAATTATTTTTATTCTCTGAAAGATGAGCAAAGAATAAAAAATATTTCATTATTATTTGATAGTAAATGTTTGATATTATCTCTCATCTAGTCTTAATGAAATTTTTTAATCTTTCTCCTTCCCTTCTTGATCCTCTTCTTGATTTTCTATTTTTGCAGGTTTGTGAACTTAGACAAGATAATCAATATCACCACAACTTTAATTCTGAAATTATTGCATTTTATCTTCACCGATTTCATTAAAAATTCGTAGACTTACTTTCTGGGCTATAGATATTGTCTGCTCAACATCTCACCAGAAATTTGTTTCCTAACCTGGCTCTTCATTAACTACTAGTGTTTGAGACATACGTTCTTTATTGCCTAATTCTTTAAGTGTTTTTCCAAAAGAGTAATAACAACGAATATTTCTTCCTTTTTCAGTATATATACTAAATAATATCTTGATATTCTAAAATAGGTTTAAACAAACGGAAAATTCTCTCCATTATCTAAACGGAATCAAACGTCAACTCATCATTAAAGCCAGTCGACTTTGTCAGTTCATTGACAAGTTTATCTAATGTTCTCTGTGAAACGAGAATATGAACGTTTTTTCAATCTTTCATTGATATAATGATAAATATGAAAGACTGGAATTGCAAAAATGGTTAATAAAAGAAATGGGTATAATTATATGCAATTAGTTACGTGTCTTAAAGAGAAATATGAATAGTAGTATATATTTATAATGAAGTCATTAATACCAAAAGGTACAGTACAGTTACAATTTTACCGTCATCAAGTTTAAATTAATTTCGCAAATATTTGTATGGAAAAGTAGCCGAAGTAGGTAGCTAAGTAAAGGAACCAAGGTAACGCAAATTAGATCATAATAAAACGTGTTTTTCTGAAAATTTCAAAAAAATTGTTGTAATATGAATTAAGTACCATAGGTATTATATAACAAATAGCAAAGTGAATGACAATTACGGGAATATACATATATTCCATAAATTTTTTGTAATAGGTTGAAAGACTAATCTGTATGATGAGTGCGCTTACGTACCGTTTCCCCTGACCTTTTCCTGACAATGATTTCCTGAAAAGCACTTTTTTCCGAAAATTGGTTTACGAAAAATGAATAAAAATACTGAAATTTTTTTTTTTTTATATAATAAAAAATAAATTAATGGAAAAATTTAATTTTATATTTATTATTTAATTTATTTAATTTACTTTAACGATAATACTGATGAAGATTATACATACAATCAACAAATTGATATAATAGATAATTATATATTAGATGAACAGAACGACGTTAATTATATTAAATAAATTCTAGACATCACATTATATAATCGAATTATAAATAGAATTGACATTAAAAAAAGAACGTACCAAAAATAACGAAAATAACAAATATATAGTTTCTTATTCTTATGTATTAGCGGTTAGTTTTTCTTACTTAAAAGAAGGAGGAATGAAGTAACGGAAAAACACGAATGGATACTTATGATAACCGAATAGATAGAAACAAAGCTTACTTTCAAGGAATAATAACGGTATTATTATTGCCCAAGACGAATTTAAAAACAGACAATAACGTACTTTTTATATTAATGGAAGATCACTCACATAATAATGGTAATAGTAAAATATTTAACAGAAACAAGTGATAGGAAAAAACTAAATTATAATCATCACTTAGAATTAAATTTTATTACGAAATTCATAATGGAGAAAAAATTGGAAATTATATGGGAACCAATGCAGATGTCGAAAAAGATTTCATTATCACTTCCTGAGAATTGTCAAAATAAGAAAATAGAGAATGAAGAAACGGATAATATAGTTGATAGAGTAAATTTGGCCTTGTTAATTTAGAACTAAATAATTTTTCACTTTGATGGAAACGAATTTCAAGAAATTAATTGGAATGATACTTTTAAATTCCTAAAAAAAGGGTACACGACATACGATTGATATTGTTAATTCGATCCGTGCATATAAACTTAAAAATTTATTAAACAATTACCAACATACGAGGTTTTGTTTGATCAAATCAACTCAGATGTTTGTATCCGTTGCGAAGGCGCAGGTAATCTTAGGAATAAATATCAAGTAGAGGACTGGAATCATATATGGACTTGTGACGCTAACGAATTAAATGAAGAAGAAGTGTTATTATAGCAATTGAAGAAAAATACAAGAAGACAGAAACAAAATTATATGATTCTATAAGACTAGTTGCTAAAGACATTTATATATTTTTAACGGAACCATCGAATATATTTAATTATAATAGTATTACAAAAATCAGAGAATTGACACGTGGTTTATTTAATAACAACCTTAATAAAATATCTAGATCGAAAGATAACAATGTTATATGAACATACGTGAATACATCTGGTTACATATGTGTAACAAAGTGATAGACTTAATTAAAACAGTAGTTAAGTGATTGTTATTATATACAATACATCCATTAATATTTTAATGAAAATTAGTATATAGAATATTTTATTCTAAGTATTTATTTCTATTTGTGAATATATTTGTATTAATTTCATATTTGTATTTATTTCAAATTAATTTCAATAAAGAAATGCACGTTACTAATTAAAAAAAATAATTTTATTTCCATTAATAAGTGGTCTTTTAGCTTCCACAACTAAAATTTAGTATACTAAATTTGGTAACGTTTCGTGTAAATACAAATAACATCCGAAAAAAATTGAATAAGAATATGAAATAAAAATTATGTAACGAGTAAAAATTCTGTTAAAATTATTATCTAAAGTTCTAAACAAAACACACGCATACTTTATGCAAAGAACCTGCCAATTCTTCTTAATCAATGTTATTCTTTTGGTCAGGTTAAATTACTGCTATTGTACGAATTTTCAAAAATTTTTTAAAAGAAAACTATTTCTTAATCTATTTTTTTCATACTTTTCTTTTCATAAATTAGAACCAACCCGCCGTTTCCTCCGCTTCCTCCGTCAAATCCATCATTTGATCTAATAAAAGTAGACCTTCATTGCCAGCTCCTCGATTTTGTGATAAAAAGTTCAAATTATAAATTATAGAAAATAGGAATATGAGA
>JADRCO010002736.1:0-12468 GCA_021464525.1 Rhizophagus sp. LPA8_4_AMF
GAGGACAATAATGTCCTTGGTAACTTGAGGACCACCAAAGTCCCTCAATCCATGGAGGACAATAATGTCCTTTATATTGAGGACTATCGTGGTCCATGGTCCTTAATGTGAGGATGATAATGTCCTTAATAGCGGGGTCCAGTATGGTCCAACATTACGAGGACAATAATGTCCTCACTTTTGGACCAATCAGATCTCGTGGGCTACATTTGCCCATGGGTAGTTTATAAGCTAGGATCTGGTGCACGAACTCCCAGCTTATAAACTATGTCGATCATTTGGCTGGGGAGCATGCAACATGCCTATCACAAACTATTGACCAAGTACATATAAATATATAAATGTCCTTCATTTAACTAAGATTTTTTGAGGTTGCAATCATTTTACATTTAAGCTAACCTTTCCTCTCCGCGATTGTGTATTATAAAGATTATATTAATAACAATATTACTGTTGTTAATCATTCTATGAATGTACGTGCGTGATTTTAATTTAGTTTGTTTACTTATTTATTAATTAATTTTTTTTTCTTTAACTTACATTCTTGACATTTTTTTTAATAAAAAAAAAGTACAATACGAATATACAGGTAAATTATTATTTTTGGTTGAATCTTATTGAGTCTAACCTTTTTATCTTCCAGTTGGTTAGGATATATTCTGATTTAAAACATTTAATTAGTTATTAATTAGTATTTATTTATTAATTAAATTATAAACTTATTTCTTATTACTTCCTTTTTTTTTCTTTATTTTATAAAGATACGTGAGTCAAATAGCATCAATGTATTATTGGATGACAAGATAATTTGCTACTATGACTCTCAAGAATTTAAAAATTTTTCTAATATTGGCTCTGGAGGATTTTCTACGGTTCATGCCGCATATTGGAAAAACACAACAAAATTTGCGATTAAAAAATTCAATGAAAGTTTAAGCTCTATGAAAGAAATCATTAACGAAGTATGTTAGTGATTTAACCCTATATACAGTATACTATAACCGTATTATTTTATTGACATCGTTATTTTTAATATTATGCCAGATTAATTTAATGATGATAGCTTCTCATCCAAATATAATTCGGTTTTATGGAGTTACGAAATTAAAATGTATGATAATCATTTGATCGTTTGATATATTTTAAGTGTTTGTTTACAAAAATTTTTTTTTATAATTTAAGACGAAACGGATAAAATAAATTATTCGTTTGTTCTTGAATACGCGGATGGGGGGACATTAGAAAAACATTTAAAAGACAAAACAAAATCTTTAATTAAATGGGAAATCCAATTTAAGTTTGCCAAAGGAATTACAGGTGCAATTTTATGGTTACATGATAATAAAATTATACATGGAGATCTTGTAAGTGTGATTAATTTATTTTAATATTTTTATTATATTTTATATTATATAATTAACACATTAAGTTGTTCATTCTATTTTAGCATCCCAAAAATATATTAATACATCAAAATACAATAAAATTATCAGATTTTGGATGTTCGCGTTCAACTCAAGATTCCTATACACTTACTAAACCACGTGGCATAATACCTTACACTGATCCTAAAATTCTTAATAATGTTAAAGATTACGATTTAAACGAAAAATCAGATATATATAGTTTAGGTGTAATATTCTGGGAATTAACTAGTTGTTCTTCACCTTTCAATTATGAAACAAGGAATGATAATGCATCTATTATATTAAAAATTCTTGGTGGTGAAAGAGAAAAACCTATTCCAAACACAAACGATAAATTCATAGCGCTTTACGAAAGTAAGTTTAAGCTAATACTATTTTAAATTTTAACTATACGATCTAATTTTAAAATTTAATTAAATAGAATGTTGGAGACAAGAACCAGATGAAAGACCGGATATTCACAAAGTAAATTCAGAACTCAATAAAATTATTGATTCTACTGATCCTAAAGTCAGCACAAGCTTAGCAAATAATTTTAAAGAAAGTGAAACAACAGTAATATTAAGAAATGATGATTCTGACTTATCAAATTTACCAAACTCACCAAGTTGCGATGATTGTGACATAAATTCCGATAGGTATCAAATATAAAAACTTACAGTATGTTAGAAGAAATTGCGGTTAGAAAAGATTGAATATCTCAATTATTGATTATAATATTAAATAAATAATTATATAAAATGTTTTTGTGTGTATACATATTTTTTAAATTTTAAAAAAATTAGATTTAGATTCATTTATAAAAATAAAAAATTTATTAAATTTGTATCACCACTTAACAAGAAATTAAAGAAATATGATAACCGCAATTTTTTCTTAACACACTGTATATTATTTCGTTTATTATCTTTTTTTCGGTTTTTATTACAAACACAAACAAATTGTTCGAGTTATTTTGAGTTATTTTTATTTTTCTATTATTTTTTCGTATTATTTTCTTCAACAGATTTTATTAGAAATACAAACTTTTTCGTTTATTATTATTTTTTTTTTCAGTTTTATTATAAACGCAAACAAATTGTCCGAGTTATTTCAGTTGTTTTATTTTATCACTGGTTTTTTTCGTATTTTTTTTTTCCTCAGGTTTTTATTACAATTAGTCAACATTTTTTTGTTGTTGTTTTCTTTCATTTACTATAGTACACAGCTGCTTTTTTTATTTTATATGACGATGTTTTATATATATGTATGCATGTATTTCTAGATTTCTTACAATCTGTACTAATATTTTATGACACGAATCAAACGATTATTAGATTCATATTACCGTATTTTGCGGTTAGTAAGTACCCCAGAAAATAAGCACCCCCGGCCAGAATTATGGCGATTTTGGACAGAATTATAAGGACCTTGGCTGGCATTAAGTGCAAAAATGGGGTGCTTATATACCGCAAAATACGGTAAATCAATAAATAATAAACAACGTGTTATGATATGATTTTAACATATATGTATTAAATTTCGTCTAAAAATAGTTTGCAAACAATAAATATATTTAATAATAATGATAGAAGTAGTAATAGTCGCAGTAGTAGTAGCAGTAGGACAGTAGCAGAGTACATAGTATTAGTAGAAAATGTTAATTTTAATTTAACGATTAATAATAATAATAGTTTAAAAAACAAAATACCAATTTGCCCTAGCAAGTCAATCCAGCTGGTTATCAGAAAACAACCAATCTAAAAGTATCATATTTAAAAACTTCTGAATCAGTCATATCTAGTAGCTATATGGTCGATCATCAAAGGAAATTTCGGTTTAGCTGGAAAAGAGCAGAGTATTGTCTAAGGACCTATACAATACCTGTTTTATTATATAGACTCGTAATAAATATATATTGAAAATTGAATTTAATAAATGTTTAAACTTCCAAAAAATTTTTGATTGTATTTTCAGAGCGCAATTTTCAAAAATTGGGTAAAATTTTATTACTAAAAGGACGACACTTTGACAGTTGAGTTACCAAGAATTATTCATTTTTTTATTTATTTAATTTGGGCTCTTATAAAATTTCTTTGGTAATTCCTATTCGGATTGTGACTTCTATTTGGATTCGGATAATGAGGAGAATTTCTTAATTTTAGGTCATTGATCTAACATTATTAACATACTTTAATTTTTTGGAAATTGAGGATTCGAGCAGACATTTCAACTAATCAACAATTTTATGCGTTAAATAATTTATTAAAAAATTTATTCCATTCATCTATATTAGTCACAAATATAATTATATAATTATAGAAAAATTTTGATGCAATTAACGTCTAATCATTTATTATTTAATTAATCATGATTATATAATAATAAACGATTTCACCTAAGAAAATTTTAATATAAGGAACAGTTAACTCTGCACATGTTATCAATATATTAACGCGTGATTCAATACGTTTACATGTGGAATTGAGATCCTTTAATAAAAAACAAGGAATGGATAGTCATGGCAAAAGAAAATTAGAGGGGGGGAATCATAATAAAATTTTAAACGTACAAAAAATTTTTAACCAATCGGGTGACTAATAAAGTTAATTGACCAATAATATTTAATACAAAGTGTTTGTTTAAATCCAATTTTTTAGCAAAAATGAGGGGGATTGATGTTAAGCGAAACTATTTATTGGAGCGGCCTAATCAAAGTATGTAGAAAATGTAAATATCGGAGAAATATTGTATAGGTCTTTGGGCAATATTTTGTTGTTTTCATTATTAAGAACGCCCATTTTGAAAACGGCAATAAATTAATATTAATATTTTCTACTACTTCATTATTATTTTTATTATTATTTAAATATTATAAAAATTCTTTTAGGCTCGATCAAAATTTTGAAATGATTAGCCGGATTGACATGTTACGATTGCTAGCAAATTGATATTTTTTTTTTAAACTAATATTATTATTAATTGTTATTAAAATTAACATTTTTATTACTAATACTATTATTATTATTAAAAAAAAAAATACATTTAAGTTAATTGGTATTAATTGGTTGCAAATTATTTTAAGACGAAATATACATATAACATGTTATATCGTAACATACCACGTTATTTATTATTTATAATTTAGTAATCGTTTGATTCGTGTCATAAAATATTATTACAGACATGCATACATATCATATATACAGTATATAAAAAATGGTCGTATAAAATTTTTAAAAAAAAGCAGCTGTGTACTATAATAAATCAAAAAGACTTGAAATAAATCATAATAAAAACCAGAGGAAAAAAATACGAAAAAACAAGTGATAGAATGAAAGAATAATTGAAATAACTCGAACAATTTGTTTGCGTTTGTAGCGTTTGTAATAAAAACCGAAAAAAGTATAATAATAAACGAAAGAGTTGTTTTATTAGTAATAAAACCCGAGAAAAAAAAATATGAATATAACAGTGATAAAATGAAGGAAAAATTGAAATAACTCAAACAATTTGTAATAAAACTCGAAAAAAAGAATAATAATAAACAAAATAATATAAGTTTCATGTATCGGAATTTATGTCACAATCATTGCAACTTGGTAAGTTTGGTAAATTTGATAAGTCAGAATCATCATTTCTTAATATTACTGCTGTTTCATTTCTTTTTTAAAATTATTTGCTAAGCTTGTGCTGACTTTAGGATCAGTAGAATCAATAATTTTATTGAGTTCTGAATTTACTTTGTGAATATCCGGTCTTTCATCTGGTTCTTGTCTCCAACATTCTATTTAATTAAATTTTAAAATTAGATCGTATAGTTAAAATTTAAAATAGTATTAGCTTAAACTTACTTTCGTAAAGCGCTATGAATTTATCGTTTGTGTTTGGAATAGGTTTTTCTCTTTCACCACCAAGAATTTTTAATCATTATCATTCCTTGTTTCGTGATGAACAACTCGTTAATCCCCAGAATATTACTCCTAAACTATATATATCTGATTTTTCGTTTAAATTGTAACCTTTAACATTATTAAGAATTTTAGGATATTATGCCACGTGGTTTACTAGTAAGTGTATAGGAATCTTTTCTTTGTTGACGCGAACGCTAACATCCAAAATCTGATAATTTTATTGTATTTTGATATATTAATATATTTTTGGGATGCTAAATAGAATGAATAATTTAATGTGCTAATTATATAATATCATAAAATATTATAAAAATATTAAATAGATTAATTACACTTACAAGACATCCATGTATGATTTTATTATCATGTAACCATAAAATAACACCTGTAATTTCTTTGACAAACTTAAATTGGATTTCCCATTTAATTAAAGATTTAGTATTATCTCTTAAATGTTTTTCTAATGTCCCGCCATCTGCATATTCAAGAACGAACGAATAATTTATTCTATCCGATTCGTCTTAAATTATAAAAAAAAAAAATTATGTAAACAAATACTTAAAATATATCAAATGATCAAATGATTATCATACCTTTTAATTTCGTAACTCCATAAAATCGAATTATATTTGGATGAGAAGCTATTATCATTAAATTAATCTAGATAAAGAATTCATAATATTAAAAATAACAATGTCAATAAATAATACGGATATAGTATACTATATATAAACAGAGTTAAATCACGCACTAACATACTTCGTTAATGATTTCTTTCATAGAGTTTAAACTTTCATTGAATTTTTTAATCGCAAATTTGTTGTGTCCTTCCAATATGCAATGCATCATGAGCCGTAGAAAATCCTCTGGAGCCAATCTTAGAAAAATTTTTAAATTCTTGAGAGTCATAGTAACAAATTATCTTATCATCTAAATACTACATTGATGCTATTTAGCTCGCGTATCTTTGTAAAATAAAGAAATAAATAAAAAATTAATTAATTAATAAATAAATACTAATTAATAACAAATTGAATGTTTTCCCAATAAAAAATTTTTAGAAAATTGATCATTTATCGGAGTTTTTCCCAGAAAATTTTATGGAGTTTTAATCAGAAAATATCCTAATCAACTGAAGGATAAAAAAGTTAGGCTCAATAAAATTCAAATAATTTACCTGTATATTCATTCGTATTGTGCTTTTTATTATTAAAGCAAATGCAAGAATGTAAGTTAAAGAAGAGAAAAATTAATTATTTAATAAATAAATAAATAAATAAATAAATTAATTAAAAATCACGTACATTCATAGAACGATTGATAGCAGTAAATATTGTTATTACTATCAAAAAAGTAGGGAATATGATCTTGATAAGTTATAAAATCGAAGTTAAAATGTAACGTAACAAGCAGGTTCACCACATAATAAAAAGAATTAACTATATCCTTTTTTTTTACTATGATTGTAAGTCAATTATTAGAGTAAAAAAGTAAACTGTACAAAACCATTGATACAAAAAATTACAAACTTAAAAGAACTACTGGATGTCCTATCTACAGAATTATATTCTTTTTTCCGTTATTCTAAATATAAAAAAGTAACCAAAAAAGGTTAAGCCAAATTATGTGTGAAACCGGGATTTAGCCGTAATTTAACCATCTGAAGATCGGTAAAACCATTGTACAATGGTACTCAATATTATTAATAGGCAAAGTATTACTTGTGAGTTGTGACGGTTGAGACTGTACCGTATACTGTACATATAAGTGGGTCAATATTAGTGCACGTGGAGATTGGGTCACTTGGGTGTGCTGTTAACTTATTAAATCAAAACTAGTAAGTATAAAAATTTATTGGGAATTTCCTTTCTTTATAAAAAGAATCTCTTAATAACTTTGCGGAGTCAAAAAAATATTAAAGATTTATAGAATATCTAATAACACCACGCTTTTTCGAAAAAAATACTAAAGAAAAAATTATACATTATATTATTGTCGAATATTTTTTTTATTGGAAAGCATTCTGTTATAATGTTACATGAAAGGTGTAATTGTTTGGGATACTTTTGCAGAATTTTAAAAAAAGAATTCAGAGTTATTAAGGTGGGGATTGCATCAATCTTAATAGGAAACTGCTAAGAAATTCATTTAATAAGTATGACGATCACAAGAAAAAATATATAACTAGATATATATTTGTCAAACATACTGACAGGCGGCAAGATTCATATTTTTGCGTCATAGAGAAAATGAAAGGTTTTAATTTATAGTGTAAATAAAAATTTACATTAACGAACATGAAAATTTCAAGTTTTTATTCATATTTGTCCTACAGAATTTAAATTCGACAAATTTATTAAATAATAAATATGATTATAATAGATAGACTTAAACAACTTTCTATTAAGAGTTGCCTTTAAATCTAACAACAATTTTCTGCTTTAAATTACGTCCTTAACATTAACTACTATTTCATTTTTTCTCTAGAAATCATTTCACACATAAAAAATGAATAATATTGATTTTATAATTTTATGGAATTATTGTATGTATTTACTATTTAAATACTTTATGTTTCTCTAAAAATCTTTCTTTTCCTTTGGTTCCAAAAATTTTTAATTATATTTTCGGATCGCAATTTTCAAAATTATGTTCAATTTCATTAATTAATTCCTTCCAATGAATTGTACCATTTGATTCATGATTATTTTCAACCCATTGGATGATAAATAGTCAAGAAACTTACGTTAAAAGAAAGAAATTTCAAGTCAAATTAAAATAACAAAAAGTAATTTTTGTAAAATTACTTACAACTTGGATCGAGACTACTGATCCAACTGAATCATAAATGGTATATCCTTAAAAAACAATAAATTCTGTACTCGTTATCATACATATTTACCTTGAAGTATTAGTGAAATAACTTCACGAACCTTCTTTTTTTTAAAAAAAAAAAATCATTTCTTTAATTGCTTCAACATGTTCCCTTAGTGAAAAGTGATCCCTCTTCCCATATCCAATGCGCTGCGTTGCTGCGGCTGCGCGCGGCTATACTTATCTGGTAGACATTTTTAGTCGATCGTTAGTGCATGATTTTATCTGTTATTATTATTATTCAGAATTCCCTGATTCTGATTCTTTTTCATCATTTGATGCAATAATGATTCAGACTAGTAACATTTTCCGTGTTGTTTCATTTTTCATAAAGATTGAACTCTTGAAATGATTGCAGATCTTCTATGAATCGTCAAACTTTACAAAAAAAAACGCGATTTTGAAAATTTAAAATATTTTTTTTTAATGTAATGGGTATTATCCATCAGTTTTTCATTAAATATTCGATATATAATATTCCGAAGATATTAAAAATTCGTTATGGTGTTACGCCAGGATATTAAATTCGTTATAAAGAGCGCCGATTGTATGAACTCGCTTATACAAATAATATTCATAATATTCGTTGTTAATTCACATTAGTAATGAAAAATATTTAATTCGCGATTCAATAAGAATCGGTGAAATACTGGGGGAAAATTACTATCATTTTTTTATTAGTAAATGAAGTTCGAAGTGCATAGTAAATTCACGAAATTAAAATTTTATTTTCTAATAAACTATCTTCAAACTTAATTAAAAAAGGTAGATAAACATTTGTATTTATCAATTAGAAGAACTGTAAATTGTGAAAATTATCACATTACGCATATCCCTTGATTTTATTAATAAGACTATTTGATTCTTACAAATTAAATAATATAGATAACAGTACAAAATTTAAATATAAGAAAATCAATTTCTCGGTTTAATTTCAACCAATAATTCTTTACAAGCAATTACAACTCCGTCACTCATAGTTTTAATAGGAGCATCCATATCTACTAAATCAATTTCATATTTCCTAAACAATAAAGCCATCAGACAAACTAATTCAATCATTGCTAACTTTCTTCCTGGACATAATCTTAATCCTCCACCAAACATGATAAAAGAATTCTTCTTTGCTCAAAATTTTCAACCATCCACCTATCAGGGTTAAATTTACTAGAGTCTTCCCAATAATCATCATTATTATGAATAGCTTTAATATTAATTATAAACAATGTGCCAGCTGGCCATTGATATCCCGCTACTTCATCAGGTTTATCAATACATCTTGTAAGCGTGTATGTAATTGGTAAAACGCGAGCTGCTTCTTTCACAATTGATTCACAGTAACTTAAACTATAATAATCATCTTTAGTAATCGGTCGAGTTTTATCACCTTGGAATATACTATCAATTTCTTCTAGCATTTTCATTTTCACATCTGGATTATGTGCAATATAATAAATAATGAATGTAAGCATATTCGCATTCTATATTTAAAATAAAAAGAGGGCGAAATGTTTATATAATATCAAGTTAAAACACATTGCATTTCCGTTAAGTTTCGATGATTAAAATTGTAAAATAAACCTAAAGCATAAAATTCTTCAAAAAATATACTTACTAAATAGGTTCCAGTAAAAATTCCATCAAATAAATTAGCGCGAATTTCAGTATCAGTCATAGGTCTATCGATTTCACCAGTTTCGATATAATTATCATCACGAAGTGTATTTTTGATAATCATCGATGTCAACATATCATGCGGTAAAGGTTCGTCCAATGATGTATCTCCAATTTCTTGTCTACGTCTCTTAATCATTGCATCCAGTTTTTGATCAATAAAATCCTTGTTTCGAAGTAAATCATCTGCTTTATTTTTAAAATATGGAACGTAATTTCGTAACAAAGGTGAAACTAAAAAAAATATGAAATATCCTATAATAAGATTATTAAGTGCTTGAACAAATTTCACAGAATCATTGATTATTGCTGATGGAAAATGAGATTTTTCATCACTAAGAGTATCAAAATAAGCTGCCATTGAATAAGATCTTGCACCAGTTAACAAGCTAATAATCATATCATTTGTGTAATGGTTAAACCACTTAGAAAAATCCAATTTATTTTTATTTTCTTTAATAAATTCTTCTTTAAGAAACAACTTATCCCAATAATTTTCTAATTCATTGAAAAGCTCGTTAGTCCAATCAATAGCTTCATCAGCAAATTTCGGTGACAAAATAGTTTGATTAAAAAAATGACGATTAAATATCCACGTTTTAAAATTATCATTTAACGATAGTCCCCATCCTAATCCTTCGTGATCGGGAAATTTCAACCCATGCGTACTTTCAGATAAAAGATATTCAAGGTATTCTCTTCGACATAAAACTATAGTTCGTACGCTTCCACGTATACTACCATAAAGCTCAAATATGTCACCATATTTCTCGTAACAATAACTATAAAATTTTTGGACATCTTTATCGAACCATAAGACTCTATAAGGAAAATAACCAATGAATGGGAATGGGAATGGACCAGGTATAGGATTGACACGAGTAAAATATTTGTAATAATAATGTGCCACACAGAACATTAATATTGTACTCAACGAGAAGATATAATCATTAATTTCAAAATTACCAAGTAGTTTTAAAAACATTTTATTACTTTTCTTATTTATTTTATTTCTATTTTGTTTCTTCAGCTCTAAACTATATATACAGTATTTGTTGTATTTTGTTATTCCAATTAAGTTTAACATCCAGATTTTCTAAAAAGTTTGAAGGGGGAGAGGGTTTTTATCAAAACATATAGGCTTAAGGGGCTGAGGTACGTTAAACAAACAATTAAATTGGGACTCCTTAATAGTCTTGATAGTCCGCAAATAATTTACATACGTGATCACTTTGTCATTCAAAAATAACACGTTATCTCACGATAAACATGATTGCCACTCTAAAATTGTGTTGATCGTCAATTATTAGAAATAAGAAAGGTATGACTTTCACACGACTCAACCAATGAAATTCTGCGGATTTGATACGATACTCTCATTTATTTTCTCGAATGCCATTTTCCCGAATATATCATTTCCTGAAGTCAATTTTTTGATTGTACATTTCCCGTTGATTTGATTACAAAATTAAAATAAAATATCATTGATTAACAAAAGCAAAATAATTATAATATGTACGTAAACTTTACGTAAAAAAGATCATCACGCAGCAATTATTACTATGTAGTACGTACATAGATTTATTAATATAATAAAATTTCCTTAATTCTTGTTATTATTGCCATATAAATACATGTATTATTGTATTATGTAATAAATTAAAAAAAGTATAATCTAAATATTGAAATTTGAGATTCGGGAATTGGACTTCAGGAAGTTGGGATTCAGGAAATTTCATTCTGGAAATTGGAATTTCAGAAAATGATCCAGTTCGGGAAATGAGCATTCAGAGATCGACTTCGAGAAATGGTATAATTGGGAAAATGACATTCGAGAAAAGGTCCGGCAAGATAACTGCAGTAAATTTGATTACTGTAAGTGGGACTTTTTTCTCTAATTACTAGATGAACTCATTTTTATTACTTCTTCAGGTCTTTTCTCAATATTGAAGGATTTAACATTAACAATAAATTTCATAAGTTAACCAAGCAATAAAAAAATTATGAAGCTGTATATATATCTTCTCTCTTCAATATTTTTTTTTAATTTTTTTTAACATTGAGATGCTTTAAACAATATACATATAAAAAGTTAATAAAAAGTGAAATAATTGATTTATTTATTACCAGTAAAGTAAATCATTTAAAAGTAGAGGTTTAAGGAAATGTACGTTTTTTAATCTATACTAGATAAAGATAACGATATCCATAGTATTGACACGTGAGTATGTCTTATTAAGATTTCCGAAGGGGTCGTGGTTTTAAATGATATTCTGAAGAGATTCGACTGTATCATATCCAATTTGTCAATTAATGTGTTGGCTATATTTGTTGGAATGTCAAAAAGTCACCGCACGGTGATCATCACCTTTTTTTTTGATTTTAAAATTTTTGACTGAAATATTGATCTGTTCATAATATAAACTAGTGCTTCGATCCGGATGAAATCCGTCATCCGGGTTACACACAAAAAAAAACTGGATTACATCCGGGTCAATCCGGGTTGTTATCCGGCTTGGATAATCCAGATGAAAACCGGAATCCGGATCAAATTACATATGAATTTTTTTTTAATAATGATATTTTCATTATTTTGCGTA
>JADRCO010002737.1:0-12467 GCA_021464525.1 Rhizophagus sp. LPA8_4_AMF
TTTTTTTTAAAATTTCTGAGATTTTTTTTTTTTTTTTTTTTTTTTTTTTGCTTTTTTAAGTTGGTAGATATACTTTTATTTCGGAAACGTCCGACATACGAATAAAAGTTATACATCATTCAATTCATTCATTGTGTTGGGCAAATATCAAATTTTTTTCAATACCTTAGAGAAAACTTCTTATTAGGTAATTCGTGTTCACTGTCCAGCCATTTGAGGTAAGTAAAAAAAATCAGCTTTTATCTTACTTCTTTTTTAGAATTAATAAAAAAAATCAGCTTTCATTTTTCTTCTTTTTTAGAATTAATAAAAAAGATTTGTCAACAATTTTTTTTTTTTTATTTTAAAAATTTTTATTGGTTATGATAAAACAATAAAATATGGTAAATACTGTGCATACAATTCTTTCATGATGTCGGAAGACATCATCCTACATGATGTACTTTATATAATATACTTACTGCGGACTATCGGTTTCAAGTGACCCATACCAAAATTGTTATTTATCAGCATGCCGAGATTCCTTTGAACTACCCTAAAATTGGTAATTTCATAAAGGTTTTATCAAAATCAATAATTTTTTTTTTTTAAAGACGGGTACATGCCCCTTTATTAAGTAACACTAAAATAAAAATTAATAATATAATAATTTTTTTTATTTCTTTTTTTTTTGACAAATGACACTACAGTCAACTCTCTATAAATAAATTCAGTGTTGGCCTTTTGGACTATTGGACTTTGGACCTTGGATCATTGGACTACTGGATTTAGTCCATTCCAATTCCATTAAAATTCGGACTATTGGACTATAGACTTCGTCCATCAACAGCTAGCAATATGTATTTTTTTAAAAAAAGGAAACATATTGATGCATTATAACCACTTAGTAAAAAAATTTTTCCTAAGTAAAACTTTTTACCCAATATATGTGATGTAAATTAGTTTTTGGAAAAAGATACTGTGTTAAAAATTGGCATCACCGAAGTTGAATGAAGGGCTATCAGGCAATTTTCATATACCCGATAGCCCATTCAATATTAACCTGAATGGTAACCGCTTTCAGATCAGGCTAAGTATCGGATACATTTACGCACCATCACAAAAAGTTACAGTAAATTGTTCTTTCTTTTTACTTTATCCTTTTTACTTCTTTTCATCATTTATTTTGTTATTTTGTTTTTTTTTTTTACCATTATTTCTTTTTTATGCTTCTCTTTATATTTTATTTTTTTTATCATTGTTATTTGTTGTTAGATGCTATTGTAGTTACTACGTACTGTTAAAAATAAATAATTGTTTGGCTTTAAATTTATCTATAACATATATTTAGTAAATGGTTAACTAAAAAGTACTGAATGCAAATATGCAATACAAATTATGATAAAAAAGTTATTCTAAAATCATTCACATAAATTTTTGCAAAAATTTTGTTAAAATTTAGCTGATCAAAAATTAGCCAATCAAATTTTAGTTTAAATCATGTGAGGGTGGCCGTACTACTTCAGGTGGCACGTAGATATTTTCTTTAAAAATTCCATGGTAGAATTAAAAAAAATTACATCTACTGTTGAAAAAAAAAATATATTTATCTATTGTAACTATATCTCAAAGAAATTCATTATAGTTACAGAAAAATATATATCTCACTAATTAATACAAAAAAAAAAATCAGCAGAAAATTAATTATACCGACTATTATGAAAAAAAAAAAATATATTTCAAAAAAAAATTTATTTTGGTTAATTTTGGTTGAAAAAAAAACATTAAACGTAAAAAAAAATCTGACCTATTATAAAAACCAAATTAAATATTTGTGGATTTGCCGATCAAATCGTCTTAACTTTTTAGATCAGGCACTGATCAGGTCATTCAGGTGCAGGAAAATCATGCATTTCAACTCTAAAATTATTAATACAGGGTAATCTAAACATCACCGTTATACAGGAATTAATTTTATTATATTAATATAGATATATATATAGATTGTATTAATAAAATTTATTTTATGATCATATATTCATATATGCGAAAATACACACACACGTTTTTGAAAGGCAAAGAATATATTTTATTTTTCATAAATATATAAGAAAGGAGCTGTTTGCTATGCAAAACGAAAAAATAAACGGATAGCGGGTTTCAAGGAGGAATAAGGCATAAATATGCCATACCTTATTCAGTGTTATTATCAAAACTACCAGTAAATTACCCATCTCATAATTAATATTACTGTGTTAAATTTTAGATCCCCTTCACCATAGTAAAAGCTTTTCACAGTGTCTTTCCAAATCTTTTTCCCAGTAAGCTGACAAATTTCATGTCTCACAATTTTAAATGCATATCCCCTCTTTCTTATTCGAATTAAAAAACTCGTTTAAAACAATTCCTATTTTTTCAAGAGATGAATAGGATGATCAACAAAAGAACTTTCGGCTACTAGAGGTAGGACTTGAAGACTCAGATTGATTGCTCACGCTCTGTTGATCAAAATTTGACCCGAAGTCTTTGGGCAATTGCGTAACATTGAATCATCTAATTTTGGAGAGCTTCGATAGTGGATTTGATTGAAGTGAATTTAGATGAAATTTTGCCAAATCATTACTGCATTATGGCAAGTTTCTTTGATATTATTAACTCGCGTGAATTGATTTTTGATTTCTGGTGTCTTTTTCTGAAAAAAATGATCATGCTGATCCTTATAAAACAACATGCTGAAGCATTGGGTGTTCCATCAACTAATTAAATTAAAACTATGTACGGTATCATATAAAAGGTTACTACTAGAGATTTTTCTATAATAAACTATAATTTATTATAGTTTAAATTCACTTATAAAAAGTTTCCTATTAAAAAAATAAACTATGATAACTCTGGACTCCATTTCAACGCAAATTTCGCGAAAGTACTCTAAGTATCTGCCTCTTTCATAAAATAGATAGATTTTTTCAAAAAAAAAAGTCATTAACATTTAGAAAACAATAAATTAAACCTTCTAAACAAGGAAAAAAAAATTTTCTTTAGAATTTACGCAAAAATCGCTCATTTCATATTTCTTAAGGTTATAGTTTTCGGATAATTTAATGGGAAAAAGGATCAGCCGTTAACAATTTTACAGGATGATATAGAGAGTTATGGAAGTGGATTAATTATTTGATAAATATTTTTCTGAAAAAAATTAATAACATTATAATTATATTTATAAACTCTGTACATATTACAATTTTAAATATCCGGCAAAAATTCCAATTGATCCGTCAATAGTTGATTTAATTAGTTGATGGAACATACACCATACACTATATATTGTACAAGTTAAAATTCAAAACCCGATGTAGTTTATATAAAAAAAATGCGTGATTGAAGCAGTACAGAAGGATTGTTTTATTGTTACATTTGCATAGCTAAGTTTACAATTGGAGGCGGCCAAAACTAACTAACATTTAAATATATATATACCAGTAATACCACTATGAACAGACTCCTTATTTTTGCTTCTGTTTTTGGAGGTCCACAAATGTAAGATTTGTGATGCGCAGATATGCTTGCGTCAGCCTCGTCGTAGTACAGCCTGAATGGCATCGATCAGAGATCATCTTATTCCGTCAGGCGGGTTTTTTTAGGACCACCTGATTGTTAGGAAGGAGATCATCGATCCGATTTCGAATCGGTTTTCCTGTTTTCTTCGTTAAATCAGCGGCAAACGCCCACTCCTCTAATCCATTCCTGATGAGGACAAGAAACGCACAACCTTTTGTGTAACTTGCGGATTTGCTTAGGGGACAGAATGATTCACCCTAATACATAAAAAGTGGGAATTATATGATAATTGGGACCACAAAAATTGAAAAGATATGTTGACTTACTATTTCTGACGTATCTCGAGACCTTTGTTCAACCCGTCAGAGAACAATTTGACAATAATGTCAATTTCTGTGTGACCTATAGAGCCACATTCCAGCATATCTTCTCCATCTATGGTTTGTAAATACTACAGATAATATAGATAAAATGAGTTGGAATTTGCGGACAATTTAGAACAGGTTACTGTAAAAAGAAGTAATGCTCACAAATCACTGTCTTGTTGATGCAGTTGTTAATCGACGAGCTACTATACTTTTCAGTGCACAGCTTGAAGGCGGCATCTGACTTGCCTTGATGCACCAACTGCAAAAATGAATATGTACAAAATAAAGAACAAATAACAAACAAAAGATCCAGTCAAGGTACTCACCTTTTCTACCTCGGAAATAAACGTATTGACTCTGAAATTTTAAGCAACGCCTTATGATTTTCGGCCATAAACACCCTATCGGTGGAAGAAAACCAAGCCCTCATATGCGCAGACAAATCTATTATTCTTGAGGCACCGTATCGTATGTCCTGCCTTTTATATAGCTATCAGCTTTTTCTTCTGTTTACACGTTTTTGAATTTTTGGAGACACATTCGTTGAATGTCATCATTGTTGCCATCTTCATCTTCATCATTCACCGATATTAATTATCTTCACTTTCGCCTGATGGTGTGAGATCTAAAGGAATTGGTTTCGCGATTTTGTTCCGTTAGGTAAAGCATTCCCCTAAAAGAAATTAACTCAGTTACCTTTCTGTAAAAGGTGTTTTTTGTGGACAAATCTAAAATATATACTGACTCTTATTCCCGATGATAATTTCTCCTTCGGCTTTTCCTCATGAAAACGCACTCGTTTTGTTCGTTTTTGTTCGTCTTTTTGAAGGCTTAAAATGAGAGATAATTAGCTTTATTGATATTCAACTCTTAGCAAGAGAAACTCGGATACGCACTTCGTAATCAGAATCAGTTTCTTCGTTTGGCGAGCATGATGGTTCTGCATAATTAATTTGGCTCTCTTTCTGAATGAATATCTGGAAGAAGATCCTCCATTCTATGTCACAAAAAACAATATAGTCATGATTAATATGCCCTATTAAATAAATTTGACCATAATCGCAAATTTACCAACCTCAAGTTCTCTATTTATAATTCATCTGATTTGTGAGCAGCCCCAATAAAATTGTTAGGTGGGTTATTGTGAAATTTGTTCACAAGCTGTATCAAATCCAAGTTGCTCTGCTTCTCTCGAAGTTTATCCATAAATTCTTTCACTGCAGCCGTTAGAGAACGATTTCTCGAAATCCGTTAGGATCTTGTCCAATTTGTTATTTACGTTTACATGACTGTCATTTTCTCTGTAGCTCCGTAGCGATGCGTATATATCACTCTTAAGATCATTGATGGAATCTGAATCTAATCGACATTTGATTTAGTGTATTTCAAAATGGAAATAATTTATCAATGTCCGTATTTCGTTTCACTGAGATATTATGTTAGATTGTCTTAAACATCCTAAAAAAAGAAGTAAAAATTGAGTTAAATTGTATTGATTATAATATCAAGGCTAATTAAACGTATCGCATCACTGGGTATAACATCCTTTAAACTTCCCCAAGTAAATAATTAATTTGACAACAATTTACAAATCGTTGACTTCGCATATGAATAACAGATAACAATGCAGGGATCATAATGGCCAAATGCCAGTAGGTATACATAATGCATCTTGAACACTAGCAGGACTTCGGAAGTGCTTCCTTATAAACTAGCACCACAGGACGAAATGGCCACACGCCAGTAAAGACACGCTTGACTAACGCCTATATGACGTATAACTTTTCTCCGTTGACGTTGTGTTAATTCATTTTCCATAATCTATGTAACTTTTCTATTGTCATCATGCCCAAGTCTTCTATGGCCTCAAGTCATTTGTCTCCCAAAACACCCATTCATGCACATAAAATGGAAAATATACGTTGTCTGAACTTACATCATTTTCTTAAATAATCAGATTTTAAAGATTAAGGTGCTTTCTTGGAGTTTTTAAAACAGCTTTTCATAAATGAGAGAGTGAATGAGTGATACAGCTACGCAGCCGCTAAAAAACCAAATTAGATTGAACGAAAGTGGCGACTGCAAAATAATGCACAAAATCTATGTATTAAAAAAAACAAATACATTTAACAATCCCTTTTTTATTTATTAGACTTTATATTTATAATTCAAAAAATATACATACCCTCATTTTATAGGTGAGAGTTACGAAAAACAAGCGTGAAGGAAAAGTAAACCACAAAAGATCAAATCTTATCATCTTATCATTTTAGATTTGGAAGTCCGGAGTTGCAGATCGTTTAATTTATTAAATGATAGGCACTGAACATCTCTACTAGAGCCTTTTTTTTTCCGAACTATTATTTAGCCTTATAAAAAATAGAGCTTTTGCTCAATTCTATACATTGCCTAGTGTGAAGTCCATAGTTTATTTAGAGTACGATGAAACAAACGAAACTGTTTGAAGATAAAGTGGACTAATGATGTATATTTTAGTCATGTATTTACCAAGTGGAATTTTTCAATAAATTAGATATTCGTTTCTATAGTAATAATTTACTTCTATCAAAATTCCCACCAGCTTAATCGCTAAATTATTTTTTAAATTTATTATAAGGATTACTTCACAGCTTGAACTACATCATCTATCATTGGATCAGATAGTGCTATTATTGAAATCCAATTTTAGCAGCAAATACTTTTAAGAATGGCTCTTTGTGTATGAATTTTCTCAATCTTTGAACGGTTTAGTTCAATAGTATCTGTCCAGAATCCTAATAAACATGCTAGGAAGACAGAAATGTGATGACCATTGCTTTTCATCTCTTAACATTTGGCACAACATCAGAATTCTATTTTTATTTTAACTAATCAACTTCAAAAAATAATACAATGTTTAAAGAAATACAGTCAAATATTCGAAAGGACTTTTTATAATGGCTAATTATTTAATTATTTAATATTTCTTGAACGCTTTTGGACTTTTCTTATTTGTGGAAAAGAAGATGATTGACCAGACAAACTAATCCAGATTCTTGACTTCATTGAAATCATCAAAATGTTTCCCAAAGTTATGCAATCCTTAAAAAGTTGGTGAAGGCAAATTTTATTCCTTATTGATGGAGTTGGGGTCAAGAGTGTTTGGTGTAATAAGGACTATTAGGGTAGTATAGTTACAAGGAAAAATTCAGATTATTTACGATAATCTGAAGAGACTTCACAAGGATATAATTAGTTAACTTTGTCCTTCCACTTAAATTGTCGGATTTTTTTGAACTTCTGTTATTCCTCTGTCAGATAACACCATTATTAATAAAACCGTGAAAGTTAATCATGGATTGATCGAATTTTTAGAATTTCTAGTAAATCTGGTCTTGGCCATTTATTTTGACAAAAATCACGAAGTTGTACAAGTATACAAATACACCATTACATGAGAGATCACTCATAAAACCATCTATTAAAAGGGGAAGGCACATCTGGCACGTCTTATTAGAAATTCAATTAATCGCTGTAAGGACATCATTAATGATATTAAATACTTTTTAAGCACTAAGGATATTAATATATTCACAACAGATACTTAATTACCGACAATGAAGAAGATAAAAATGACAACAAATACCGTACGTGTCACCTACAGAAATTCATTAAACAAATACGGTCAAATGAGAATGCAGAGATCTTAAAGTAAACTAGCATGGCAGATAAAGGATCATAAGACGTGCTATTAATTAACAAACTCTGGGAAAAACATACTGGAAAAATACAAAGGATTGGAACTTATTAAATGGAATGTAAAACTTCTAAAAAGATGTAGTTAATAACGGGTAATACATTTTCCTCACCAAACATCGTGATATAACAGTGACTAAACACATCAAAGAATCAAAAAGTACAGTAGAATGGAGAAGTATAACATAATCATGGGAGTTCTTAATATTCAATCATCAAATGGGTTCGGACCAGTATTGATGCTGTTTGTATAGATAATTTCAGATTCCCTACATCCAAAGAAAAGTTAATTAATGAGAGTGGTATTAGTGAAGATTGGTAACCGAGGACTTAATCGATATAAAGGAATACATGATTATATTAAGAGCTGGTTAAAAACATCAATTTGAAAAAAATCAATGCAATCAATGCGAAAGAAGTCAATATGGAAAAAATTTTCGCGAATTTTTTTTTTAACCAATGAATATTATTATTTAAAATTAACCTTAGTAATATAAATCAGCGAAATTAATGAAGGTGAGTTGATTTCCTGACCTTTAGACTCAAAGCCTTGAATTTGATCTTTCACCTTATTAATTCCTTATTTTTTAAAAGTATGATCTTGTTTGTCCTGTAGATGAAAAATGGACGATGAACAAAGATCTGAACTGGAAGTTTGACGGTTAGCGCAAAACGCGTGAAGTAGGAATATTATTATAATTAAAAAGTAAAATATTAGGATTACAATTAAAATAAATGTAGACTGTTAAGCTTCCAATTTGAAGGTGGCAATATGGAAATATATTAGGGAGATCTCTGTTGGCAGGGAAGCAGAGTCATTTTCATATTACGACCCGAGGTCAATAAGTTTCCACCGTTTGGTGGTCAATGTGATCGATGTAAAATTAAATTAAATAAAAGTGGTAACTTTCCAATCAGTTCTTATCGAATATCACACGATTTAATAATCGAAATGTTAATTGTTGACAAGCAAGGCAAAAATATTGACAAAGTTTGTGAGATAGATAATTTAAGAATTATTATTATATGTAGTATTGTTTTTTGTTAGGTTTACTGATATTATTTTTTTATTTTACATTTTTTGATCTAAAAAATGACGTTGAAGATTGTCCCGTTCCTATAGAAAATGCTCATCATAATCGGCTTAGATCGGACTTGAATGTAATAAAAGAACAGAACAGAATATTTTAGTGATTTGTATTTAATATTTTATTACATTTAGGCAAATTTTGTACAATTGGAGCGTCATCCTATAAAGTCTATTAATGCTAATCTATGGGAAATGATGTTCCATTCCGTTTTCAAGTATTTGCAGATACAAAAGGAATGATGCTCGATGTATTCTGAAAATATTTAAAATAATAATATATTTTGTCTATTATATAGAGAATATTCTTGTATCATTTTATGGCTATGTAACAATACTGCTACCTTATGATTTCACATTTAGAATTGTCGATATGAGGTTACAATTATACAATGTAATTTCGTGTAAAGGGCTTTGATAGATCACGTTAACGTAAAATCATCTTACAAATCCACCGAAATTCAGAAGTTAGGGACATGGAATTCAAAACTATTTCGGAATTACCTTATTTTGAAAAAATTATATTCATAAGGGAAACGCGTTAATTTTCAATTTATATCGCAAAAGAATTAAAATTTGCCACAGAAATTAAAAGAATCTAGAGATTCAATTCTGTTAATATAGATTTACTTTCGTAAATTATTTTTTTTAAAAGAAAAAACTTATTTTCTTATGTATTTTTTTTTTTTAATCAGTAAAAATTTAATATTTTAAGTATTGTTGTTGTTGTTATTATTGTTGTTAGTGTCTCATAGATGAAAATTATTAAAACATGATTGGGTTGATACGTCGACGAGGATTTGTTTGAACACGACCCATATGGCCATATTTGAGAAAAAGAATAATTATTTTTTTTTTTTTATATATTATTTTATTTTTCAAGATTTTTCAAGATTTTTATTTTTCCAGAATTTTTTTAGATTTTCCTTCATCCCATAATTTGATATTTTTTTATAAATTAGACTTCAATTTTAGCAGTTGATCGCTATCATTCGTATTCAGATTTATCTGGCTAATATTGCATTTCTTTCGGATGCTTCTTTGGAAGATTGTTCCGAATTCCGGTACTGCTAGTTCGGTACAGGATTGAAGGCGTGGTATTTTACGATTGATCATTTTTTTTTATCAATCTTAGCTAAGCGGGCTGGGTGGTGGTGAAATATGATAAAAACAAACAACAGCAAAAATGATTGACCAAGATCGACAAATTAAGTATTTAATGATGTGGACAAATTGTTTAGTTCTCAAAAAGAGAAATGGGTATTTCGGAAATTTTAGATGTTCAACGAACGATGCTAGAACTTAATTTTCCACCCCTACCATATCTAGAAGAGCCTCCACCTGATTTAATGGATTGGTATGCACTCAATAATAGTTTATAATGATTATTAACTTAATACTTATACTGAACGCCGCTAAAAAAACCTGACAATATAATTTGAAAAACCATCGCTAACTTCTGATTTGCATCAGATTGTCTTTATTTAACGAAACTTCCAGATACATTGATCAGGGCATGCAGATATCTTAAATTAGAAAGAAAATAATGATGAAACAATTTTTGATTAGAATAAATATTTTATATACCAAAGAATATTAAAGCAGACATTGTTGGAGCAGTTTGTAATAAGGCTTTCAATTACCTTTATTTTAGTTAATTCAAAAAAACTAAATAATGTTGCTGAAATCATTAATTTTAAAATTAATCCCTAGAAATCGGTCAGAAAATCGAGTCGATTTAATTCTTCTATCTGATATTATCTTAGCTATAACAGTTTTATATTTTGTGACGATTGTGTGTCAGCTTTTTTAAATACAATTTCACTACTTATTTATGGAAATTATTTATTTAAAAAATGAATTCGTATGTATGAAAATATAGCTTTGATTATTTTCCTTGCTTAACTTCCAATCCGATTATTCATAAAGGAAGGTGTAAAAAAAATGTATTTAAGAATCGTATGAAAGTATGTTGTAAAATAAAAAAACCAGATCAAATGAAAGTTCCCACGTTTTCTCTCTGGTACTTTTGTTGTCAGTTTACGATCGTCACGACGTTTTTTCAATGTCTTCGATTATTTTTCTTTGTCGTCAATAAAAATTTATTTCATTATCGATAAAATTTTAACAATTCGTGGGACAATATTAAAGGAAACATAATAATTTGTAACAAAAAATAAACTTACAACATGGGTCAAAAATATTTCTTCAACTAAATAAAAAAGAAATAAGTTACATTTTTTACGATTTACATTTACTCATTTACTCATTTAATCCAACTTACCTGCTCTTTGCTTTGTTTCAGAATCTTCTTTAAACTGTATTATTATTTTTTTATTGAATTTATAATATATTGCATCAATCTATAAGAAAAAATGCCAATATATTTTGGTAATTTTCTCTATAATATTTGATCGTTTTTTCAAAACCCTACCAGTTACAGAACCTTAATAAAAAAAAAAAAAATTTGGGCTGCTCTACTCGAAGGGGTTTTTTGCTTATCGGAGCAGACGGAACTTATATTCCAAATTTCTAAATCCCAATCGAATGAAAAAGGGCAAGTCAATCCTTTCTTTTTTTTTGATTTTTGGTACTTTATTAATCTTTAAACATGATCTGTCCGTTGTTGAATTCAAAATGTCACGTGATATCTTAAATGAACTCGCAATAAATTGATAATGCAAACCCATTGAATTTATTTAATGCTAAACTAGCTGTAGCCTGTTGCATTGCAACAGGATTAAATGAGTTTAAAATCAATATAACATGTTTGTTTATATTTAGATAAATTAGATCTTATAATATTAACATGTTTTTTTTAATTTTAAGTAAAAAAAAAAATATATACCTATTCTAACTAAAAATCATACAAAGCATATTTATTCAATAAAAATACTTTATTTTGATTGTATCACCGATCCAAACCTAAGAGGTGAAAGAACGAAAAAAAATTGTTAAAATAAAAAATCATGCTTATTGTAGGACTGCAGCGTCAAGTCCGATCTGTGAATTTTCTTCTTTTAGTTGTTTTTATCTATAAGAACGAATTATTGTTAATATTATTAATAAAATTAACCATGTAAAATGCAAATTAATGTAAATAAGTACCTAAGTTGAGTTTAGTGAAATCTATTGCTTCTATGGATTCTAGAAGAATAAAAAATAATTGTATGTTATAGGTCCGATCACCGATCTAGATCTAAGCCTAAAAGATGAAATAAATAATAACGATACCTATACATAAAAAACAAATATGTATAAAAATATATAAATAATTACATAAAAACATATTAGTATAGATTATTATAAAGAGAAAAAACCAGATTAAAAATATTAAAAATTCAGTTTAAAAAAAAAAATTGGAAAGCAAAATTATTAAAATCTGGGTTTTAAAAACAAAAAAAATAATATTAATAAAAAACAGAACCAATCTAAAAAAGACCGATAATTTGAAAAAATATTATTATTAAAAAAAAAGATCCGGAGATTTTAAAATCAACATTCGGATTAGTGCTTCGATCCGGATTAAAACCGTCATCCGGGTTACACAGAAAAATGATCCGGATTCCATCCGGATTAATCCGGATTTATATCCGGGTCGAATAATCCGGGTGAAAACCGGAATCCGGATTGGATTTATATATAATTTTTTTTTTTTGACTGCAGACTTTACTAAACCTTATGTATTAATATTTTTTAATACTTTAAAATCGTCATTTCGGAGTTTTTTCATAAAAAAA
>JADRCO010002738.1:0-12466 GCA_021464525.1 Rhizophagus sp. LPA8_4_AMF
AACAGTTTATGAGAATAAAAGATAAAAAAAGATTATCGCATAACTAGCCCCTTGTACTACAAACCAAACCCACAGAACGGTGCTGCGGTGGGTACTCAGTGGCTAGTTCTATATTAAAATTTTAAAAGGTTTACTATATCCAATATCGAGATTTTATTAAGAAATTCACTATAACGAATAAAATTTTGTATAAAATGAACTGGGAAAATAAAAAAAGTTCACTATAGGCAAAATTTACTATAACGGGATTCACTATAACGAGCTTTGACTGTAATAAAATCATGCTTTTAACAATGCTTTAACAATGTTTTTGACAATACTTTAACGTATAGTTATAATGATTTAAGTATAGTACTATAACCACACATAATCACATGTTTACAATGCATCGTGTAATGGTAAATAACAATGCACATATAAATATACCTAAACAACGCATTGTTTAATTTTTTGGAATTTTAGCAAAGTTGCGAATGACTTTCTTAACAAGCGAAAAAACATGTTTAAATTGGGAATCTTCATCGTCATCATCAGTCTCGAATTCATTAGCATCATTTGTCTCAGATTCATCATCATCAGTTTTCAGTAATAAAGTATTGGGTTATTTATATTATATTACGCATAAAAAAATTTTGCAAGATAATTTTTTATTATTTTATTGAGCTTTCATGAAAAAAGACGCGATATTAATTATTTTGAAATTTCATTGATTTATAATTTTGTATTGGGAGTTCTTTCACAGAAGGAGTTGGGAGGAAATGTTTTGATCTGCAGTAATAAAGATTCTAATTCATTTTTTTGAATTATTATCTAATTTTGCCTTAATATATCTAATATTTTCGGAAAACTGACAGAATTGATCTTCCATCTTTTCTAATTTCTAGATTGGATGAGACATTTAATATTAGTAACTGTGTACTTATATTGGGAATGATCATAAAAAAATTTATAATTGCTCACTTGATTAACTGACTTGATCTCAACGCTGTTTTTATCGACCTTTTCTTCGATAGGTTTGACTACCTCTTTCATCTGATCTTTGGTCATTCTAGTCAATTCAATAGCGCCTCCTCCAATCACGCCAACAGTAGTAAGGAACCCAGCATAATCTTTATATTGTTTAGCAGTTGCGCTAATCTTTTGAAGGAGTTCTGGAGACTCGGTGCCTTTATTTGGTTAGTAAAAAATTAGCACATTAATAAATTTTGTTTTAATTATACTACTTACTATAAAACCTCTGAGCGAAACAGCCGAACATTGTGTAAGGTGTGTGGTTTTGGTTTTCTATACGTAGTAAATAGTTCCTGAGAGTTTGGTATAAGAGAGAGATATACCTTTAAATACATATTAAAAAATTAATTTATCAGTACACGAAAAATTACTCATTAGATTTTGATTCTCAGGGTATTAATTAAAAATTAAAAAAGGTTACGTAATTTTTAGGCCGTACGATTGGTCGTACGATTGACCGTATTTGACTAATCAGTGTGGCTTTTTACTTCGGAAATAAATTGTGGTGAATAGAAATGTAGAGAAAATTTATCCTATTTCCGGGGAAGTATTAACCTCTTGTTTTCGCTTAGTGGGCACTCGCGAGTTTTAAAGCCTCTATTATACAAATAATCCAGATTCCCGAAATTTTTTCATATCTTTCCTTGCTAGTGAAAATAGGATAAATGGAGGCGGTGATATAACGAAAAAAATCTCAGATACAGGATATCAGAAACAATTCCCTAGAAGTGAAACATCACTTAATAAAGCTCTGTGTTGTAAGATTTTCACGTATACAATTTTTTTTCTTACTCCATGAACTCATTAAAAAGAAACAGATCTATCGCAGTTTATAAGTGTTGACGAAAAAATTATTAAAGTCCGGACGAGACACTTCGCAATTAAGGTATGAATGAAATATATTTTTTCGATTGTAGCTGTGCATTTGCAATGAAGCAACTTCTGGGCTTGCAAACTAATGACGTTTTTTTCGTACAGATTCCCGAAGACCTTAACATCACGGAATGCAAACAACGTAAGTTTTCGTTAACTTTATTAAGGTTAATGCTATTCACATTTTGCGACATTTCATATCTCGTATAACTGACGACCGTTTTGTTTTATCCAGTATATCGGTTATTTGGGCAATTGAAACTGGATCATAGAGCTAATGTTTGGATAATGTATTAGTATAGGTTGTAAAAAAACTGGTTAGCTCTTAAGCATTAGTATAGAAACATTTCACTTTGTAAAACGAAATTACAACATAATTATGTCACGGGCTACGTCCCGAACGTTGTATTTATTTTTTGCGTCTATTAATAAACCATTTTTTCTCGGCAAGAGTGATCTGCGTTCCAAATTGGAACGGACACAATGACTTTTTTATTTTGAATACTTTGTAAAAGTGTTATCAAAAATGGAATCCGAGATTGACTGACTTAGACAAGAAAATGCTAGACTTGTGGCCAAGAATTACGAACTTGATGCAGAGATCACGAAGTTGAGGCATATTATTGAGGAGAATGTCAGACGTGACGCTAGAGTAGAGGAACTAGAGCAAAAAAATAAAGAGCTTGAGGCTAGACTCGCGATATTGGAACATGGTTCCTTGGTGACTTTACAGAACGATAAGGAAACGATTGCAGAGAGGTTTGAAGAGCGAACCGTGTCAGATGTTGATTTATCCAGCTCTGTAATAGACCAGCGAAATAATGATGATGCCAAGACATCGGAGGAAAAGAAGATGGATGCTTTCTTGGTTGAGGTAAATAAGAAAAGTATTAGTGATAAAATTAGAGAGAGGAGGCGAGAAAAGAAGGTTCAGGATAAGATGATTTCCAAAGACTCATCCTCCGTTACTTCAGACTTGACTCACTGTGAAGAGGATCTCTCCATGACTAGCGCTGAACTTGTAACTCTCCCAGAACAGGTAGTCAAAGAATCAATTTCAGCCTGTAAGGCACCTCTAGTGAAGGAATCATCTGCTGTAATATCGCCAGTAGAATTATCTTTGGTAGGTAAACAGACCACTTCAGCTCCTGATTCATATGAGGATGCAGGCATGGTGTGCCAGAAGATTCCATACAATCAAAAAGTGGAGCAAGACTTGAGACAAGAGCTATCCTCATGCACTAAAGGTGGTGATGGTAAGATTAATAAGGCATTTGATGTTCAGATTCCTAAACTCTCTTTAGAAGCAATTCTGACAGGATCTAGTGAAGTTATGGCACAGAATAAAGTTGATCTATTTAGAGTAGCAATGAAGCTTAGACAGGACCTGGAAAACTTCTGATAGGGGTTACCGCCAAACATGATTCAAGGCTATAATTAATTTTCAAAAAGGTCACTGCCAAATTTATTAGTAAAAGTCACGTGTTGGTTCGTAACAAAGATTTTTTTGGTGAAAATCTTTCCTTTCTTGGCCTTATTACTATATTTGGAATTGAAGCATGTGAGTAAATGGCCAAATAACCAATCATATTATGGTTTGCACTCCTATGTTTTTCTGATTTTTTGGCAGTAATCTTTATATATAGTTTTTCAGGTTCTGCTTAGACATAAGGAGATTTTATGCTAGTATTGTTACTATAAAGCATATGAGGATCGAGTCAAGGATGTTAAGTCTAAGAATGGTGTTGATGATAAATTAGCAAGAACATTGGTGTACAGCGAAATCAAACCCCTTCTTCCTGACATTTCTGATGTAAACTTGCATAAAATAACTTTTAGAGCTAAAAAAATCTATATATTGTTTTGATGGGATAGGAATAAATAGAATCCAAATGATTAGCTGTAGCGCAAGTGCCATCTTGAATTTATATGATAATCAGATCCAGGACATTATAAATGATTTCCCCAAAAAATCTACTAATACGGATAAAGATTTTGTTCCAAATTGGAACGGACACGTGACTTTGAAAACTAAGGTGCAAGCGGGAGTGGAAAATGTATCATCTACATCTCAATCTAAGCCAACTTATGACCGATCCTATTTTCGCAATAAGATATTGGATCAATATCCTAATCTATATAGAGAATGTAGTAGTGAAAATTTTGATTATTATGGGATTACTGATGAGACATCATGCGGGGACTACATCTGCCCATTATGCAAATTAGGTCATGATGATGAAGAAATAGAAGGTAGGTATAAAGCCAGATCTTACTTTATTAAATGTGAACAGCGTGAAATTGAGATAACTGCATAGTCCTCCCTGCTTTATGAGTGCAGGAGATAATCTAACTATTTTTTTTTGGAAATATGATAAGAAATATTAGACAGCTTTCTATCTGAAAATTTTTAATCTTTTTTCGAATTGATGAGAAAAAAAAGGATTTAAATTGGTTTGCAATCATATAAAAAGGCAATATAAGCAAGTCCGATATAGAGAATGGAATCGATTTTAGCAAAATCAAATTAATTGAAAATCAAATCTAAATCGATTAATTAAAAATTGAATTAAAAAATCAAATCTTTTATTGTGGCGCAGTAATTCAATTTTTTTTTTTAGTATTTAATTAATTAGGGTTTTGTTTTTTATCACACCCGCAATATGTCGCAAGGGCATACGCCTTCTAATTTTATTGGCGAAAAATTTTTTTGTGGCGCGTCAAATTTCAATTGTAATACGATTAAAAAAAAATTTTTAAAAAATTCTTCGATCTGTTTTGGTTTTTTTGTCCCTACCCTTTAATAAAAACAAACCATTACATTTCTTTTCTAATTACTGATTTCATTAAAAACATTGTTTATCATGTTTATATTCGATGGTTGGTTTCTTTTTTCTTCTTTTTTGTCTTGTTATTATAGTAATAAATTTATAAAGGACTTGATATACTGTATATAAAGATATTACGATTATAAGATTTAGGTATTTTCATTGAATTAATAATGTATATCGTATCGGAAAGCACTTCTTTGATGTTTACATATTTGCAATTCACAAGTTTCGTACTGAAAACGTTATACTACCACGAATAGTATGCATTTCCTATGGAACTATCGAGATACTTCAGGTGGATCCCTAAAAAGTTTGACAGCAATTTCCTTTCTCTTCGTAATTTTAGTGTTTGAGAGCATATGATATTTTACATAAAATAGGCTATCTAGATGAAAATAAAGCATTAAATATAATTTAAGGGCACATCACACATATATTTGTGAAATCAGAAATTAAACGTCCGAATTTTCCGAATTTAGATAGATTGTCAATTTGTTGATCATGATGAATTATATCGTGTCTTCCTCTTAAAAAATTTCCATCAAAAAAAAAAAATATATATATAATTTTTTTTTCTTAAACTTATTTTCAATGAATTTAAATAATGGAGATGTAAATACAAAGCCTACAATACCAAATTGTTTAAAATGGTCCGAAGATAATCAAATATTACTATTTGCTCCGATAGGAATTTACATTTTCGTAAGTTCAGTGATTTGTAGCAATATTCATTTCTAAATAAGATATTTAATATTATAAGTTACGATATTAGACTCCATTATATAAAGGGTTAAATATTGATAGAAATGGAACTTGTGTGTGTACTGCCCGTGTCGAATGTCAAGAATTTAATAAAGAAAGAGGATATTTCAAATTCAATTATAAAGTTCTAGGTATTATACGCAATTTTATGTCTTACTTATAAAAGAATTTGGTATTATTAATTTATCGAATTTATTGAATTGATTTTAGATTTTACTGATAGAATTATTCAAGAAAATCAAGAAACTTTTAGATGTGCTACTTGGTCACCAAATGGAACGTCAAATTTAAAAGGGTAAAAAAAAAAAGTTTTATTTTTATCAATTGTTCCATTTGTAAAAGTGATTTTTAAAAGTTTTTATTATTTTTAGTTGCTTGTTTATAGCTATTACAACAAAATATAACGTTTCTATTTATGGACCAAAAGTCAACCCTATTAATTCAGATTGGATAGAGGTATTAAATTGCAACGCAAGATATTTTTATTTATGTAAAAGAAATTGTTTATTAATTATTAATTATTGTAATATTGTTAGATTGAAAATATGACCGAAAACATCATTAATTCGTATACCAATGAAAAGGTCGAAGATATAACTGACGAAATAATAGCGGATCAACTCCAATCGATTTGTAAATATTTTATTAAAAAAAAAATTTATGAAGAAAACTTTTTCTAACTTTATAATATTTATGTAGCTGTTTCATGGTCACCGTTATGTATTGGTGAGAATTTTGATCCCGTTTCTATTATAGCCATCGGAAGTAAGGCTGGAACAATTACTTTTTGGAGGTATATTGCACCTGTTATTTTTACTTTATGAAGAAAGACTGATTTTATTTTAAATATGTTCTTTTACAGTTATAATAATGGAGTTAATTTCCTTTATTGCTTACAAGCTCATGAAACTTGGGTAACGATATCATCTTGGTCACGATGGGCTAATTTAGGAAATAATCAATGTGAGTAAAAATTATAGAATTTAAATTACTCTTAAATATATCTTATTTATCAATTTTTACTGGAATTATGAAGATGCATCAAGTTTTGTAACAGGATGTGTTGAAGGTTCAGTTTATCTGTGGCAAGTGAGCTTATCAAGAGACTTTTCAAATAATGAGGACGGTGATGGAAAACTTTTACTCTCTGTCACGTTACGTATGACTCTTACAAATGAAGATGGTCGCATGGCTGAGATTATGAAATGGTACGATTCAGCAGTAGGTATTTTTATATTTCTGTCTATTTTCTATAAAGCAGAATTATAATCGTTTTATCTGAGTTAGGATGGAAGCGAAAAATTTGCTGTGATAAAAGGTCGCAAGATTTATGTATGGCTTTCAAATGAATCAATGGTGCTTTATGATGCACAAATTATTTCGTTGAATTTCACGATGCAAATGTCCAAAGTTGTTACAGGTGTGTTGGTATTGATCAAGAAATTCATCGATTATGAAATTTGACTTTAAAAAAGATTATTTTTTATAGGATTAACATGGAGATATGATGGAAGTCAATTGCGTGTTTTCACGATGGATGGAAATCATTGGACATTTAATGTATCAAAGGAGGAAGGAATAAATATCGATGAATCTCGAACAAATTTCATTAATAAAAGCTTAATTACAAAATGGCAAGAACAAGAATTTGAGGATGAAAAAGATGATGAATCTCTTGAAGAATTTACTTTTGTCGAAGAAGTTAAAACCGCCGGAGAAGAAAATGATTCTTCAATGAAAGAACCGATTTATTATGGAGCTGACTCATCTGCTAATGAATTATTCGTTGCAGTTGTTTTTGCTTTAGAATCTCGTACTGTACAGTATCTTACCGATAAATTTGAAGTTTCTCATGTTACTTTTATTTCTACCGAAAATTATAAAAGTATGGAAATGCGTAGATCTTTAGTTAAACAACTTTTGAATAGGCTTGAGGATCCGTTTTTAAGTATGCTTTAAATTTTGATTTTATAATATCTTACAAATATAAAATTTCGTAATTGAAATTTCTAAATTTTATATTTACGTAGTTTGTAGAAAGTCTACTACTTATCTCATGTGGGATTTGCTCGAATATTGTGATCCTGAAAATGAATATTACGAAGATGATTCTTTATTTTCTATGTTGGAGAAAGCTCTCAGAAATAGTTTATTACAACAATCGGATAATTTACCCTTTTTAGAAACTAGTTATTCTTTGTTTGATATGACGACTAAGTAAGTATACGAATAATTTTCTTATTTAAAAACATTCAATACATATTAAGGTTCTTTTTTTTTAATTTAGTGAAATATCAATGAATGAATTAGTTAAGAAATTAAAACGTCAATTGTATAACCATACTCTATTAAATAAATCGAGGATTATTATACACCTTTATTGTAATACTTTAGTATGTTTCAGAAAAATATCATTTTAGTAAGATAACATTTTTATAATTTTTTTTTCTTTTATAGCGATTAGAGTTTAATGGTGAAGAAGGTATCGAGATTCAAAACAAAATTCAATATGAAATTTCAACTCTCTTAAAGTATTTTTTGGGAAAAGTATTGAATATAATTTCAGATTGTCTTCAAGGTGGATTAATTGCTGGTAATGGTAAGAACTTTTTTTTCTAATTAAAAAAAAAAGAAGCAATACGTTATAACTTTAATTATATTCTAAAATTAACGGTTTTCTTTTAATCTATAGAAAGAGATCAAACTTTCATGTTAAATTTATGCGATTGGATATTATTATATTATCAAACCGATGAACAATTGTTAAATTATGCAAAGGTTATTTATGAGAGTTTAAGTGTATTACAAAGGACTACGGCAAAAAGAACATTTAAGGATTTGGATAATGAAATAAATTGGATTATTAAACTTATTTCATCAACAAAATCGGCAAAAACAAAAAAATTAAAGATTCCTGCAAGAGAATTTTGTCCTTTATGCCAAAAAAATATCCTTTTAAACATAAGATTTATCATTATTTTTTTTGTTTAAAAAAAAAAGAAATTCTTAAATATCTATACTTAATTCTTTTTCGTGTTTATTACATGTTTCTTTAGGACCCGGATTTAAAGGTACTTGTGAAAAAGGACATCTTTGGGGTAATTAAATTTTTTCTTTAGATACTCTATTAATGTATAATCATTTTTAATAACACTTCTTTTTTATATAGGACGATGTTCAATAACCTTAAGCCTTCTTTCAAGTAAACATATAAAATCTTGTAGCATATGTAAACGTAAATCACTTGATATAACAAAATTTAACGATGAACTTCCTATTAATTCAATGTTCTTTAAAACCATTTTAACGGTAAGTGATAAGTGTTTTTATTGTGGTGGTAATTTTATTTGTAATTGTTAGAAATGAGTAAAATTTAATAATCTAATAAATAATAATTAACATACATAAAATCCTTAATTGCTGATCTTGCTATTATCTGTTATTTCGTGTGTTTATTTATAAAAAATTTCTATATAAATTTATTGTCATTTAGGGCGTCCTTTCATCTTCTGATATAAACTGATAATAAACCTGCTTGCTTATTAAATTGTCAGCCAATTATATAAAATTACAACTAATCATTTTTTGAGAGAACTCGAATGGTCTGAAAACTATTTTGGTATTATATAGAGTGACAAGAATGCTTTATTCTATATTGTATTATAGATGTATAAATTCTCTTATATATAGTTAATTATAAAGCTTTGGCTTATTAATTTAAATTGATTTTAAATACTTATAATAATTTGGGCATTTAACAATTTAAAGAATACTTGTTTTATATTATATTTTGTATATTCCTAATTATAAAGTCAGTTTGATAAAATTATATAATAATGAAGTATATGAATTTTTATTTACTAAATATATAAAAAAACAAATTAAAATAAATATATTATTTAGTTTATCAGTTTTGATAATTCTAATTATATTAATATATGGCTTTGTAATTCTATATTTTTGTATAAATATATCCTGTTAATCAATTAACAGATTTTTTAAAAAATATGTAAATATATAAATATTTACATAAATCTGGCCAGAATTAAAATAATTTTAGTTAGATTATGTTTAAATATTTTGTTTAAACTATAAAGAAATGATTTTATTATCATTTAATTTATTTTGTTAAAATAAATCAAATAATATTAAAATTATTAAACTCTGATTCTTAGAACAATTTCTAAAATTACAAATCATTTAAATAAATGGATTTTAAACTATATCTTTAATATTAATTATAAAAAGATGATTTACTACCATTTAATTTATTATATCAAATAATACTAAAAGTATTAAAATCTGATTATTAGATTAATCTCCAAAATTAAAAATTATTAAATAATTTTTGAATCATATAATAATCTATAATAATAGCTTATCTTATTAGAATACATACTTAATTATAATGCCAATATAAAAATTATAATTCTTTATTTAATAATTTTTTTTCAAATTCTTTAAATTTTCTTTTTCAGGTAGTTTTTTAAATAATCTTGTATTTGATTTTGTATCTAATATTTATAACAGATTTATAGTTTTAATTTAAGTAAAAATTATAATGTCTATTTTGAAATTAAAAAATAATATTTTTAATTATGATAAGATAATACAGTTAATTCTCTTTATAATCACCTTCTTTATAGTTATAATTATCTATAGTGTTATCTTAGTTGAATATTTTAAATTTTTATATATAAACTTATCTTATATATAGTTAACCTCTTTTATAGTCACACCCCTCAGGACCAAAAAAAAGGGTGTGATTATAAAAGAAGTCATATGTTGTGACTATAGAGAAGGTTTTTCTAATATGTTTATTAGTATATTGGGCCAAAATATGGTGTGCTTATAAAGGGGAATTTTATATGATGTGATTATACAGAAGGTGACTATATAGGGGGTCGACTGTAATTACATTTTGCATATAGTCACTATACTACTGTTATTATCATACCAATTTCTAAATATTAGAAAAACGAAAACTGTTAAAAGTCTGTCACATCATACTTGCAATATATTAATATAATATATTATATTATACTACAGGAATTTATTGGTAGAAATTTTTTACTATCATAGTAAACTTTCAAAATATACATCTAATTATATATATTTTTTTGTTTTCTATGATTTTGGTATTAAATCTTTAAATTTTAATCAAATAAAATTAGTTTAAGAAATATTAGACAATTCTGATATTTTATTGCATATTACAAAATGTAATTTTGAGTTTAAAGAGCAATATAATTGTGTAAATATCAACCAAGTTTAATAAAATACAATAAATCAGTAAATCAAGAAAATACAATAAAAAGTGATTAAATTTCAACAAATGAATTAAGATTAAGAAAAAATACATATAAAGTAGTATGGAAATGTTTGTTCTGGAACACCTGGAAAAATTTGCCCAGAAACTCTCCAAATCATCCCAACTGGCCAGATTTCTGATAGTAAAAATACTGTACATACCCCCTTACACTTCTATAGACCGTAATCAGGGAAAACAAGGATTAAAAAAAGAAAAAAAATTGGTACGAGCAGAAAAGATAAGAAATCGCAAAGAAATTTTGTAAGCTATAAATCCGTAACTTGGTTTTAAATAACTTAAGACTTTTCAAATATACCCCTTTCAGAAAGCTCCTGCAACCCTAAAAATCCCGCTATGGTAAAATCTTTAGAATCCTATAAATCGTCCTTCCTGCCTAAATTTTCAATAGCAAAAATGCCATCCTAAAATATTGCATCTAGAAAATCCTCAAATTTTCGCAAGGAATTGGAGATGATCATAGTAAAAATAAACCTCCACAGATTTTCAAAAGCAATCTCCCAATGGCAAAAAATCTATTAAAATTAATCATCCAAAAACACCTTAAAAGATAATAAATGATGCCAAATTTTATATAGAAAAAGCCAAATTTTGAAATCAAACTATTTAAGCACATATATCCAAAAATTTGCTAAACCTAAAATAATGCCAAAAAAACCTTCTATATGTAGTGGTCTGATCCTATATCTGAAAAGCCATCTGGATTCAATACGTTATTACTGCACATAGCATATTTTGTGATATCAAAGCCATACGCTCACGTGGTATATATTCAAAAAATTAATGCCTCTAGTTTTTATGTTAATGCTGGTGGAATAATATACACAATTATTTTTCGAGTGGTATCCATCACTTTTTGATAAATTTTTTGATTTTAGTCTCTTGCTAGCTGGAGAACTATTAGCACTAATACGATACTTCAATAACCTGCCGATTACCTTTTTCACGTTGCTTTGAAATAATTCAGGATTTTCTTTGATCGTAAACTTCATAAGATTAATCTGGTACTTACTACCGCTTATGGAGTAAATACCATCTGGAGTATACATAATAAAATGCCACTCATGTTCCTGTCAACAAGATCTTATATAGGTAGTCGAAATAATCATTCCCAAACGATTGATCTGCAGTTTTTTCTTATTTGTTTGGAATGCACTTTCAAGTTGCACCAGATTCTAAAAAATAAAATGCGTTAATATTAGTGAACCTTCTAAAACACGAATCTGAGTAGTAGTCTTACCTCCGCATATCCAATCTTAATATTATGATACATAGGAGGTCTTCTAGAGCTTTGATTGCATAGTCAACTCGGCCGGTTGAATCTTCTGAAATATCCTTCTGCAATACTATAAAAATATCTTGAGAAGTGTTTTTTAGTGATGTCGAGAAATAAATTCACAAGCGTCGCCTTGTTAGCATCAGTCATGGTTTCCACTTTAGAATTATATTGTCCATGCAATAACTGAAAGCCTTATCATAATCATTAACTTTCTCGAAGACTGTGGAGGAAAAATAAGTTATTATTCATGATGGACCATTCCAGAGCAGAGTAAAAATAAGAGTAATCACTCACCAGGAGTAAACTGCTTGATGCTTGTTATATCTTCCCTATAAAAAAAATTTATACTTAAAATATATTTAAAATACACTTAAATTTCTT
>JADRCO010002739.1:0-12464 GCA_021464525.1 Rhizophagus sp. LPA8_4_AMF
TTCCAGAATAACGCGTAGAATTTTTGAATATTTGTTGATATAATTTACATATTGCATATGATCAGTAGATCACAAATTAAACATTTCACAACATTTTAGACATTTTAATAAAAAAACATTATGAAAATATTTTTTATTTAATAATTAAACATTTTCGCAAAATGTTTTTACTTGTTTTAATAAAAAACATTGTGAAATGTCTTTTATTTAATAATTTAACGTTTTACAAATGGTTTTAGAAATTTTAATAAAAAAATAGTGTGAAAACATTTTATTTAATAATTAAACATTTCACAAAACATTTTTACTTGTTTTAATAAAAAAGTTGCGAAAATGTTATTTATTTAATATTTAACATTTCGCAAACTTTTTTTACTTAATAATTAAACAATCGCTACGATTTTGGCCTGTTTTAATATAAACTATTGTGAAATGTTTATTTGGTTTAGTCCAGTTCTAATCTGTCTAATTCAGTTCAGATTAAATTTATAATCTGAAACTGGACCAGACCAGACTGAATATTTCAGTCCAGGTTGAAGCATCAACTCAGACTGGTTCAACCTAAATTTTCAGTTCAGACTCTGAATTGCCAGATTAGGACTGACCTGATTAGAGCTTTATACTGAGTATTATTCAATGCAGATCAGAACCTAACTTGAATAGTATCTGAGGTACTCTATATAAAGGATGGTATAACGTTAGGGAGATATACAAAGGAGGTACATTTTAAGAGGATACTAATTATTTTTTTTCCACTTTTTGACCTGTAAGCTTAAAAGCAAGATGATAGATTTTAATATACTAATAACGCATATAATGTGAAAATGATTAATGTGAATTTTATGCAGATTTTTCAACTTTGGTTAATTTTTTCATCTTTTTTGTTTCTACTTTACCATTTTTACTTTACCATTTCTACTTTACCATTATTACATTTTTTATCTTTTTAATATAAAAATAAAAATGGCTCTATGTGCAAATAAAAATACTAGTTGTGCAAGGGTGTCAAGAAAGTTGCAAAGAGTCTAGAATATCTGAAAAAAGCTTGCAGTTGTAATGTATTGGGAAAAGAGATATAGCAAAAATATAATGGCAGCCAAGTTCAATATTCAAACCAAGCAAGTTTGTGACTGGGTGTCAAAAAAAAATAAACTTATGATCTCACAGACCAATTTAAAACGTCTAAATAAAGGTAAACCTTCCAAATATCCTATCTTGGAAGAAGCTTTAGTTGAGTGGATAAAGAAGAAAAGAAGTAACCAGCAAGCAGTCTCAAGGCATATGATTCAAGTGAAAGCAAAAACTTTTGCACAACAGCACGAATGGGTTGTCAAATATCCAGATATTCAAGCTTTTGCTTTCAGTAACAAATGGCTAGACGGTTTGATAAACCATAATAACTTAAGCAATCGACGTCATACTACCATTGCACAACACCTTCCAGATAATCTAATCGAAAAACAGCAAGAATTCTTAGCGTATGTTATGTACAAACGAATACAATATGATTACCAATTGTCATTTATCGGTAATATGGACGAGACTCCAGTGTCATTTGATTTACCGTACAACACCACCATTGATGAAAGGGGAGCACGATCTGTTAGCATTCGTACAACAGGTCACGAAAGGACAAATTTCACAGTGGTACTAACATGTATGGCGGACGGAACTAAACTCCCTCCTCTTGTCATTTTTAAACTTAAAAATATTCCAAAAGGAAATTTTCCACCAGAAATTATTGTCTGTGCTAACCCTACCGGATGGATGAATGAAAGCGAAATGTTATACTGGATTGAGAATGTATGGGTAGAACGTGCAAGACTTTTTTCTAATCCACGATCTTTGTTAGTACTGGATTCTTTTTCGGCCCATATTGTTGACTCAGTAAAAAGGCGTTTTTGTGAAAAGAATACTGATATTGCTGTTATTCCTGGAGGGTTAACATCCCGTCTACAACCTTTGGATGTCTCAATTAACAAGTCATTTAAAGCAAAAGTATGGTATTAAGTTTCATTTATTTATTTAGTCGTATAATAATAATAATAATTACTTTTATTTTCATATAGATGAGAAAAAATTATAATGAATGGATGTCTGAATCTGTCTGAGAGTTAACACCAGCTGGTAGAATTAAAAGACCATCCTATGAAACACTTGTGGATTGGGTTAATAAGTCATGGAATGCGGTTGATATTAGTTTAATCAAACGATCATTCAAATGCTGTGGTGTATCAAATAAGAGAGATGAAATAGAAGATGATTGGATTTTTGATTACAGACATCTTGAACAAATAAAATCAAGTGATGAAATAACTTTATTTGATAGGGATGATGAATCTGAAAACAGTGATATTGACGATGATTATGAAGAAGAAAATTATGATAATAAATGGAATTGAAATTTTTTTCACTTCTTATCAATAACAAGGTAGGACATGAAACATAAGAAAAAAAATATTATATTATTTTTTTTAATATTACTTGTTACAATTTTGTGCTACATGATATTTTTTTGGGAGGGACAAATAATAATTTTTTTGGTTATACAGGAATCATTTAAACGATAATTAATTTTTTTATAACAATTAATATCTTTTTAGTAATGTTGTTAATAAAGGGTAGTTTTAGCCAATTAATAAATATTGAATAAATTTTCTTGCTAAAAAATTATCTAAAATTTATTATGGTTAAATACCTGGTACTTTACAAGGGGGTATTAATGTTAAAAGTTTATAAATTAGTACCCTGGTATTAATCAAAAATTTTACCTTTTGTGATTGAATTAATTAAGGGGGGTTATTTTATAAGAGAGGTACTAATGTCAGTGCTATACGGTATTTTGATTATTTTTAATAAAAAAATCAATTTTGACAGTTTTTAATATATAAATTATAATAAAAAATTGCTAACATATTTTATATTTATTTGATCCTAATATATATCAAATTAATAGATCAGGTTAAGTACCTGACTGAAACTGACTCAATCTAAGCGAGATCAGGTGGGCTCTTTGCAATAAAAAGGGGGGAAACTACCAAAAAAATTAAATTTACATTTATATACTAAATATGCTCCAAATATTGTAATTTGTCTAGAATTAGCATTAACTAAAAAAATTTTTTTTTTAGCAGTTTCCCCCCTTTCTATTGCAAAGAGCCCAGGTGATTCAGGTCATAAATTTAATAATTCAATTTGAATATTTTAGATTAACTTGTCAGGTCATTTGATCCATCAGCTTAAATTTAAAACTCTATTTATAACCTCATTTTATATATCAGAGATCCGTCCAAAATCCTGAAACTCGAAATCCTGAAGGTACATTATCCCAACACTCTAAATCCAAAAATGTCAAAATCCTGAATTGTCATAATTCCAAATTGACAAAATCCTGAAATATCATAATCCCAAATTTTATAATCCCGATACCCCCATAATGCTGATTTTCTTTCTTTTATTAATGAATTTCAAGATTTTCATTTCAGTATTTTGAATTTCAGGATTATGAAGTGTCGGGCTTATGAAATATTGGATTATGCCAATTCAGGATTGACATTTTAGGATTTAGAGTGTCAGGATAACGTACCTTCAGGATTTCGAGTTTCAGAATTTCATACCAAACCCATATATCATAAGCTATTTCTATAACCCACTTAAGTTTTGTATTATTTCTAAAATTTGTAGTATTGAAACATTATATTTGTAAATCCTTCTTGTTTGATTAACAGGTCCTTTTTAACTGTAAAAATTCATTAATTGTACATTCAGCATGCTGTTTCTATCTATCATCTAAGTTTTAGCTACTTTTTTTATATAAAAAAGAAACAAATATATTGTGCTTTATTTATTGGAATCTTAGAACTTTTAGATTTAGATAACTTCTTATCTTCTTTCATAGTAGATGGCTGAATGTATTTCATTATATTTGCCAAGATCTCAAATGATTATAATTAAGGTCATATGTTCTATGTTAAAATTTTTTAAAATTTTACTATTGCCACCTTGAATTTAATTTATCGCAGTTTTTGAATTACTGAGAACTGCATCTTATTGATTAATTATAATAAAAAAGAATCAAAAACACTGAAAACAAGCGAAAATAAACAAAAATTTTAAATTAAAAATTTTTTTTAATGGATCTCTATTGTATTACTTTATGTAATATTGCACAATATAAGAAAATAGGCACAGCATACGTAAAAAAAATGAATATAAAAAAAAATAAGGAATCAATACTATAATGACTATACCAATGTGAATCAGTAATAAACTCTAATAAAATAATATTAAAGTCAAAAAAAACATAAAAAGTAATACAAAAATAAGGTGGCATTCTGCAGATTAAAAATTTTGCATATATTATATACAAAATGGAATGTTTTTGCTTATTTTTGATGTTTTCAATTCTTTTTTATTATAATTGATCAATAAGGTGCAGTTCTCAGTAATTCAAAAACTGGGATAAAAGCTATAGATATAAAACTTTAATAAAAGAATTGTCTTATTATTATTTATAATTTATATAATTTAAAAAGTAATATTTTATTTTTTTGTATATTTTTATGTATACCAATATTGAAAAAATATATATACAAAATTTTGGTATTAAAAGATTCTTCTCTTTAGAAGATACATTTTTTCTATGGTAAATAATAATATTAATAAAATTATATGTTAGATGAGAAGTAAAGTTAAAACATAGTAAAATGTATTCTTAATTATAATTATTTGGGATTTTATCTTACCACAAAAACTGTGTTGATGAGTTTAACAATTTTATTACTTTTAGTACAGACATTTGTACTGAGTATTACAATTTAACCTCCATTTTTTTTGAAGATTTATTTCACAAGCTCAAATCTAAAATGATATAATCAGTTCTAATAAAAAAAATCAGTGAAATAGTATAAACAATAGAAGTTAAAGCAAATAAAAAGAATTAAATTCAAACCTTTCAAGCAATCACCATTTTTTTGATTTTTCTTTTATATTTTTATGCCAAAGAATAACAAATCATATAATATTACTATATTTTTTAAGATCTAAGAAAGAATCATTTTCAAAGCTTATTTGAATAACAATAAAGTCACAAATTAATCCCATCCTAATCATACAGAACCTTTGCATTTCCAGTTGAATTCTGAGCCAATTTCATATTTTGAGTAGTATTGTTAGAGATTTGCAATTTGTTGTTTGACTCTGAAGTAGCAGATCTTGACTTTTTGCACAGGTTATATCTAGTGTCTTTAAAATTTCCTTATATATTTGAAATTAAATAGAGTTATTTTCTACCAGGTATTCTGACAATAGCAATTTTTCCAGAGTTAGCCCATTGTCACAATATTTTGACTGAGATGTCATATATCTCTTTAATTTTATTTGCATTTTGATAAGTAATTTAGGGTTATTAAAAATATGGTCTTTATTCAGAAATGTGAGGTTGCTGATAGAACTGTATTACTTAAAACTATTTTTTCTTGTATTTGATTTTAAAATGTAAGGATTTTTACAAAACTGTATTAATAATTAATTAGTAAGTTTAGTAATACAAAAAATTTAATTTATTCCTGAATATTTGAAATTATCACAATGGCTAACACCTATAGTCAGTGATAGGTTTTAAACTGGTCCAATTGGTTTTTTTAATTGGACAATTTTGGACTGTATAAAACCAGTTTTAGACACAGTTTTAGACATAGTTTTAGATATATATAGTTTTGTTTATAATTTTGGACAGTTTAAAACTGTTCAAAAAATTCTAATGTTTATCAACTGAAACTAAAAAAAAATAAAAATATAATACTATAATATTAAAAAAAGTAAATATTTGATAAATTAAATGATAAAATAATAACTGAATGCAAAATCAAATAATATTAAAAATTAAAATATTACCTCAAAATTGAATTTTTATCATGTACAGTTTTGGACAGGTTTTGGAAACGTCTAATTGTCCAATTGCCTTTGATCAAATTTGATCAACCAAAAAAAATCCTAATTAAAAATTAACAAATAGATCTTTGAAATTTGTAAACATCTTATTTCAAAGCCGCGCGACCTATATGTAATATTTATTAATATTTATTGTAAAGGAAAAAGAAATATTTATTTACATACTTATTGTTATATAATATTTGTTTAAAGTTACTGTATATTTTAACAAAATAGTTAAATAAATATCATTCCTTTTCTTTTCAAAAATACAATGCAACAGTTGATCAAAGAATATTTTCAAGCACTTGGTTGCTTTGATTTTGGTGCAGCGACTAAGTCTTTTAATAAAATTCCAAAAGTAAATTTTTACTTATTTTTTTATTTTGTGTATGTACAATCCTTTTCACTAATGAGTGCGTGTATAGTCAAACGTTCAACTAGCTTCTATACTTCCTATACTTCAAACTCTTTCAAAGTGTGAACAATCTTATACTTCGTTAGATTATTTAAAAACAAAGCTCTTCAGAAGAAAAGAAGATGTAAGTTTTTATTTTATTTCACATATGCATTATCACTATTCGAATATTATAATCGAGTGAACAATTACGTTCTTTTAGAACGATTTAAACATTTGGAATTATTCCTAAATTATAAAGTAATGAACTATCTTATAGTTCTATTGCACAAGGATAGAGAATTATTGAATTATTCGAATGGATTAAATGCATTCAATATACCGCGCGTTGTTCTTTATTATTAACTAAATAGCATCTTTAAAAAATATTCATACGTTCTTTTTATAAATTTCAAAGTACTTATACACTGAAGCTTTAAACTTGGTAAAAAATCTATATAAGTTATCCTCATCTACAATTACTTACAATAATGGAAATAATGGAGAACAGTTAGATGTAGACGATCTTTGCAAAACTTTACAGGATTTTATAGAAATTCGACAATCACAAATCGTGATGTAAGTTTAATCATTCAGAAAATTTTTCTTGTTCTCTTAAAGTACAACTTGTTTCTTTTAGTTATAGATCCATTCCTACACATTTCTCGAACATTAATGATGAGAAAATTGTTAATGATATCGAACCTGTTAGATCTAAAGCTGAAGAACACAGATTAAATGAAAAATTGGGGCCATTAGGTATAGGAGTCGAGTAAGTAGGTTTTTGTTATCTTATATTTAAATTTAAATTTAATATTTTCACTTTTATTTGGCACGTTTATCATTAATTAGAAGCGAATTGAAGATTTTAAAATATCTTTTTATGGCACGTAAGGCGATTGTGACATATAATTTTAAAGATTCGGCAATTTTTCTTTATACAGCAAAATCAAATCTTTCTTCTTGGAGAGAGGTTTGCTCAAAACAAGTATATCCTGAGGTAAATAACTAATTTTTAGAGAAGGATGAATATGTATTCTCAATTTATATATGGATTATTTATAGAAGAAATCGAGCAATCGCAGTGAAGAATCTACAAGAGCCTTTTTAGCTATATCTAATTTTTTCTCTTCAGAGGTAATGATATTATTTACTGATATTCTTTTGTTACACAAGACATTCCACTAATTATATATAAACAGAAGCAGTCAAAGCAGGTTAAACGTGGAAATGATTCACCTAATAACATACAATGGCTTGAAAAGCTTTTTTCTAACCTTACTTCCAGGATGACGTTGTATTTTATGCATGTACTTTTAGAAAGGGAGACAATTTTGGGAGGAGATATCAGATCATTATGGAGAAAAGTTGATACTGATTATCATGGAATGTTTGTACACATATTTTGAACGATTTATTTGAAATTTTTTTTTACAATTATTAATTACTTGAATCAAACCGAAACATATAGGATCCGAAATTATCAGAATAAGTCAGGAGCATTTAGTATTTCATTATTATATGAAGTAAGCAATGACATACCATTTTATCCACAAGGATATGTTGGCAGCGGGGTACAATACAACAAACCAACAGGTATAAATTCGTTCCCGTGGATTTACTGTAGTCCTAAGGTTAGTCATATTTAATTTTTTGTGTATTTTTGAGATTTATGTATATATTATTAGTACATTATTAGAATATTTATTAGAATATTTATTTATAAATCACACGCTCTTAAGTCTCAGTTGAAATAAAATCTTTTCATTATTTTTAATATCTTTAAAAACTTATTGTTAGGAAAAACCAGAAAACCATTTACCAAATATTATATCAATAATGCAAGATAAAGACCCAAAGAGAGAAACACCTTTCAGCCGAACTACGCCACATTATTTTCATGATATAACGGTTGGAAATTCTTATTATTTTATTCGTATTGATGAATTCGTTAGCTTAGTCATTATATTTGAGAAACAAGAGAAACAACCAAAACAACCGGATAATAATGTATTAGAATTTATTATGGATTTGGCTAATAAGTTGAGTGGTAAGGAAGTATTAGAAAGTTTAAGCAATTAGAAAATTCAAATGTCAAGAAATATTTATCAAAGTAGGAGATTGAAATACACATTAGATAATGTTTATTTTTGTATATTTTGTAGTATTATTAGTATTACTATTATTTTATTTCCTTTATTATCAATAAATATTTTGAGAATACATTAATGTTCATTATCTTAAATACCAAAATTATCCGGCCAGTTTATTTTGCTAAAATTATGTAGATCATCACATGCTATGATGATATAAATGACATGTGAATTTGTATGATAGACAGCTCCTATACTTACATATTATTGGATGATTAAACTTTATAATAGTCTAATAGCGGCAAATAAATTATGAAAATTTTGTATTACATTAGTTGGTTACTTCAGCTTTTCATTCTATTAAAAATGAAAGTAATAATTTAATAGATTCTTCATTCCACTGAACCTTTTTTTTATTATTTTTGTCTGGTTTAGTAGAAGTTTCTTTTTAATTAAAAAGTTTCTTTCATTTTATTGTTTAAAGACAAGAATAAAAAAAAAATTTAATATTTAATTATTATAACAAATCGTGGGGTATACCCTGGATTGGAAATTTAATAGTAAAATCCAATCCAATTGAATCCGATGGATCAACTCAATCTAATCTAATCCAAATCAGATTTTTAATTTTATGAATCTGGATTGGATTAAAGACGTCGACTCGAGTGTATTAAGTCAGTTGTGTAACTGATCAACTGATGAGTCAGATCATTTTGTGTGAAATGTGTGTCAGGTTGACGGCGCATATGCTGTGCCACAGATCTTGACTTGTGTGGCGTGGCGCGATCAGCTGTTTATTGTTTACCCGTTTAAAAAAAACGCTAAAGCAATAAAAAATAAATTTTGAAAAGTTTATGGGAATATTGTTAATTTGTTATACATGTAGGTGCTTTTTTTCTCATAACAACGCGTTTTTTATAGATTTTATAATGTTAACACTGGAAGCAAGCCTTAAAAAACCAAGTAGAGCTATTTGACAAGTATAGAAACACTCGTGTGTTGTTAGTTTTTATTAATATTTCTTCAGCTTTTGCGAAAATAGATATTTATTAATTAAATTATTGATTTATATTTATTTTTCAATTTTATAGCGTAATTTCAGTACTTTAGCTAAATGAAATAGGTTTAGGAAGCTTAAGTAAGTTGTTCAGGATGTCTGGAACTACTCAAATACTAATTTTTATCAAAGCTTGAATATTCTCCAAATTATGAATATTTTTATGTGGAATTTCGTATGCGGTTGGTTTTTTTCACTTTACAGCGTAGTTTTGGTATTTTCGTTATATGAAACAAGCCTTGAGATCAAGTAAATTTATTATTCAGATGTAAATTACTTAGATATTCCTTTTTATCAAGCCGGTGCAAATATTCATGGAATAGTTAGCATTTTTTACTAAAAATTATTTTCTTTAAAAATAGTTTGTTTATTTGTTTATTAAAGTTAATAAAAGTGTAAAAGAATAATTTTTTAAATGTCCTTATTATAAAGATAATAAAATAATTCTTTTATTATAATATTTTAAGATAAAAAGCACTTTTTTTCTTCTCTTTTTTAAGTTGGATGTATTGGATGTGTTTACCTGTTACGTGATCAGGAGCTGTGGCGCGGCGCATGTGCCGTCAACCTGACACACATTTCAGACGTGCAATTGATTTCTAATATATATATATATATATACCCGATAAATCTTTTTCCCAGTTCATCCATTCGTGCTACTCTCTTTGTAATACACTTTTATTCAAATCTAAATAATCGATACAGTATATCAGATTCCGCTTCTGTTCTATTGAAAACATTAAAACGGAAATTGTTCGTCTCGTTGAGGATGAAAACGAAAGGGGTTTATTACTTTACTACTCCTCTAATCATAAAGATAAGCAAGATGATGCATTTTCAGATATTAAGTGTTTAAAAAAGAATGAAAGTAGACTTACCTATCTTAGAATTTACTTGAAGCCTGGTACGTTCTTTCTATCGAAGTGTTAGCTTTTGGCTTTATTTTTTCATTCTTTGTCATATTTACCAATAATACCGAATACTGACTTAATCTTGTGCTTTTCTTTCCTTCAAACCTGCCCCAAAAAACCACATTCGCGTTATCGTCCAGCAGTGTTCGTTGACAGGAGTGGCATAATCTGCCAAGAGCTTTTAAAAAAATTCGACACTATCCCAAACACAGTGGAAGAACTTAAACCTCTTATAAATTCACCGCTTCTACGAAAACTGCCTGTAACTTCTGATGAGGAGATAATGTTTCCTGATATAAGTGATTATGTTTGCACAACACAAGGAGAACGACGAAGTGCTATTTCAAAGATCATCAGCCATCTGTTTACAGTTGATACAAAATTCTCAGGCAAATCCGAGAGCATGTTACACTATCTGTTAGATTCCATGATTAGAATTCCACTTGAAAATTTTAATAAATATCTTGGAGGATCTTTACCTATTGATATTGATCGGAATAAATCAGATTCAGGATCAACTACAAAAGGTATACAAAGATCCAATTTTCTATGCTGGATAAACAAATTACTTATTTTTAAGGGTGAAGAAAAGGCAGATTTTGATACAGCAAGAATTAAATTAGTAGAGAAGTTCAATGTACTTGATCCTATATTCTTTGATAATGTTGTTTTTAATATGCTATGCTGCAGCAGGATCAAATGTGCAATTTTACGCGATTGATGGTTTAAAAGAAACTGTGAAAAATCCAAACCAACTAATGTCACTTACCAGTGTACTTAATTTTAGCAACCTTGTGGATCGAATTACTATTCTCTGCACAATTGTAAACATTGCACACATTATATTAACCATAAGTGATGATATCTCTGACATGATCATACCTCTTGGAAAGAAATAGAAATTAAAACACTCATATATCATGTTTTTTGCTAATTCAGTTGTAAAGCTAATCCCAGAAGTTGATCTTCCATACGCACAAAATCTGCAGTTTTATTTAAAATTTTTAACATTAATGTATAATCATGCTAAAGGAAGTCCAGAAAATCTTATAATAAAGGTTACTGCCACATAGTAAAATGATGGGTTTGCTTAAATTAATAAAAATTTTGCTTAAGTAATTAATTTATAAATCTGTAATATTTATTCAGAAAAGTCTGAAGAATAAAATGAATCATAAATTATTCTTGTAAAATCAATATTAACTGGGATCATTAAATTTTCTGAAAAAAATTTTATAATAATGCGAACCACTTTTAAAAAATTTATTAATTATATGAACCTCACTTTTGTGTTATATAGAATATATAGTAGTCCAAATTAAGATACATTTAACTCTAAACTTAAGCTTATAAAACTAGTCTACACATTCTGACTTCATTAAAAATTGTTTATATTGAAAATTTAATGTACTTTACTAGTATTGCCAAGTGCTACAGTGACTTTTATTATAAGATTTCCCAGTTCTGCTAAAGGTTATCCCAGGCTTGTCCAGATCAAGAAAGACCCTCTCTTTATCAAAAATGACAGAATATATAAAGTTAAAATGACAGAATGACATAAAGAAAATGACAAAATGTGTTCTCACCAGACTAGCTAAATTACATGCAAGAACATTTGTTTATTGTGATATCTAGATATATACCAAACATCATGTTCATTTCTGAACTTCATAATAACTTTAAATATGTTTTCATTGATTTTGAGCACAGAGGCAGGCATAAAATAAAGCTTAGTAAAATTTTAAATGATTAGGATGCAAATACATTCATACAATTTGGCCAATATGTATACTTATCAGAAATGTATCAATTAGAAAAGATATTGGAAAAGTATAATAATTTGATAATAGCTAATGGAATTGATTTTGTGAATCAATTGAAATCAAAAAATTTGACAGCAGAGATGGCACTAAATCAGGATCCTGAACAATACTGATATAGGTGAGAGGTGACAACATGTCACAACCTTAGTAGCCTTCATTTAGTTAGAATTTAAAAATGCGTATAATTGGTCAAAATGTTTGATATAGTTAGATTTTAACTTTGCGTAATTTTAGTTAGATTTTAAGATAGTA
>JADRCO010002740.1:0-12460 GCA_021464525.1 Rhizophagus sp. LPA8_4_AMF
AATTTTTTAATAGATTCTTGATTATTTTTAATTTCTCTTTTTTTTTTTTTTTTTTTTATTTTTTTTTTTTTTTTTTTTTTTTTCAACAGTATTAACAGTATGATTAACAGTATGATTTTAATAAATTTCAATCTTACATTGTTTCATGAGATTTTCAAATATCAAATAATATCCTTCTTTCATCAAATTTTTCCTGAGTTAGCTATAAATAATATTGTTGTAGTAAACAAAGAATTCCCAAGGCGAAGAATAAATAATTTTTTTCATTGTCACCATTAAATAATTTCATATTATTTTATAAAGAATGGTAATATCATAAATTAACCATATTTTTTTCTTTTATTAAATATTTATCACGAAAGCTGAATATGAATGAAATGGGATAAAGTTTTTTCAAAAAAAATTTTTTTCATAGTCGTAGCTTGCGGCCACTCGTGTTTAGGCAAAAATGATAGTCATAAATAGATATGCTAAACTCAATATGGAAGGTTGTGACTTTATAAATTGAAACCAGTATTTTAAAAATATAGATACATTCTATATTTATATCTTTGTACGTACACGAGAATTCATTAATTAGGAAAGTCATAATATGAAATCAGCGAAAAAAGATTACTTTTTTGTCCAAATTATAATAAAAAAATTAAAAATAAACACGTGTATGAATTTGTGAATAAAAGGTAAAAAGGAACATGATTATATTTGACAGTTTCACATATTTCACAATATGATGATATCATATTTATGTTAGTTAAATTATGGTAAGTTCATTTAATTTACTATGGACGGATCTCGTAAAAAAAGTCTGGGTCCCATGTTTTTTTTTTTCTGATCAAGTTATTCGGAAAATTCTTTCGGTGCGAAAATCAATCAAGCAAAATAAGAGAAAAAAAATTTTTTTTAGTAAAAAGAATTCACATAAACCAACGAAAATTTTGAAGTTTTTCTTCTGTTTAATTTTATTTTCTTTTTTTTTTCTCTCTCTTTTTTTTTCCTTTTCAAAAAAAAAATTATTTACGATATTTTTTATTATTTACTAACTATTAACTATTTACGATATATATATAATATTAAAATCAATTTTCTATTTAAAACTATGAAGAAAGAAAAATGTTTTTGATGTTTGGCTTGAAATTGCTATTTGTTAATTGAAAAAAAAATACACTACAATATTTATAAAACAAAAATTGTCCTTTTTTTACATTGCAATTAATATGAATGATAAATGTAAAATTTAAACGTTTGATAATATTAATAATATAATTATTATTTTTCTTTTTTAAGATGTAAAAGTCGATTAATCTCCTCCTAAATTTTAGGATATGTCATTCAACAAAAATTTTGGGATTAACAAATTGAAACCAATATGCTAACGGATAACAACAACCATTATTTATTGTAGCATAATCCAAGTCGAAATCGAAATAATCTGATAATCTCGAATAAAGAAATATGCCAAGGGTTTGTTCAATATTTAATTCTATTGCTATTGATTGTGCTTCCTCTAACATAATCCTTTAATAATAAATAAATAAAGTTATTAACAGAATTTATTTTTTATTAATCGAATTCTTTTAATTTATTTAATAAATTACATACCATTTTCGATCACTGTTTCTTGGTCTTCGACCACCAGCTTGTAATAACGAATATTTGTCAACATAATTATTATCAACTCTTCGTAATAGTGTGATAATATTTTGTGAAGTTTTTATTTTTGTTGTAAAAACTTCTAATCCATTTATTTTCGTTATATGAATATCAGGGGTTAAGGGTACTCTTGGAGATCCAGGATTGCGTTGTGTAATATCAGGCAAATATTGTGGAAATGTTAGGTAATTTGGAGGAGATGATGGTGGTGTAACACCATTCATTCCTTCTATAACGTTCTTTTTGCTTATTACGTCAACCATAGTTCCATGAGGCGCAGTAGAAGGTTCAACCTCGCTTTTATACGTTTCCGTATTTTCGCCATCACTAATAGGTTTATTTATTACATCATCGTCCTCCTCTTCGATATCTTTCATCGAAGATGGGGTTGAAGGAGGAGTTTCAGCACAATATTGATCCCCATTTATTGTTGAAACATTAGACTCGCTTTTAGCCGGTGAAGATGGTGTTAATTGATTTTGTAAAGTTTCACCAATTGGAAAATATTCATCAAGTAACTCTTTTAAGATATTATCAGGATCAAGGAAATAATAAAGTGATCTCTTTGCGATTGTCGGATGAGGTTGTTTTCCTATGATTGGATTTGAAACTACTTGATTACGAACACGAGAGAAATGTGTCGATATATGACCTGATACTGTCGCATAAGGAGTTTGACCACTAATTTAGATAAAAATATTTTTTTATTAATATAATTTTAAATAATTAAAAAAAAAAAAAGAAAATTAATATTTAATTTACTTACCCTAACTGCGTAAAACCATATTTTTGTATACATGCCGCCAATTGTCTTGGGCTTGATGGTTCATTATTTAAAGATATTAATGCTTTAATTATTGCAACAAGGACTCGATCTGAAGCGTCAATAGGATTTATAGTATGTTGTATTTTTGAATATATTTCTTCCACAATTCGGTTGACCTCTAACTTATTATCTTGTAACGAAATATTCTGCATAAGAAACTTTTTTAAAGAAAAATTTTGAATGATGGATTGAATGAAAAGATAAAAAATTTATTCAATTTTTTTTTTTTTAATAGTTTATAAAATAAAAAATTTTTTTTTTTTTTTTTGAAAAAAAAAAAAACAAAAAGAAAGGGAGAAAGAGAAAAATTGATAAGTTTGGCTCAAGCTAAAAGTTTATATTTGTTTTGTGGCTTTTTATATACTAATTTGGTATAACCGGAATGACAATTTATTGATGTAATTTTACTTACCATTTATAATGTGATGCTACTGCGGGTAATGTATGGTAATATATATAAAATAATGATTCAAGAACTTTCCGGAAATCACCGAGGGCTTCAGTCCGCTGTGGCGCAGCACATTGTTCAAAATTGGTAATGTTATAAAGTATATGTTTACAAAACAAAAAGTGAATGAATAAAAAGTTGTAACCTGCGTATAATCAGTTTGATCTTACCAATAAAAGTCAATTGGCGCTTATATTCGAGTCATTTTAAGCTCTTTTTAGATAATTTGTCAATCATTATAAAGTTTTTTTAAGGGAGAAAATCCCATATGAAGGATTTAAAGAAATTTACGTGTGAAATACGAAAAATTCCTTTTATTTCTAGTATAATTTGATAGACGTATATATATATATATATATAAACGTCTACGAAAGAAGCAAAATATATTTATTATACATTATACATAATCACCATCAAAACCATCCCAAAAATAAATAATTAAAAAATATATATGTGTGTATATAATAAATACATTGGATGAATGTTTTCTAATATATTTTTAACAACAAAAAAAAATAATAATAAAATAAAATCGACTTTTTGATTTCTCACTTTCGAAATCAAATAGATATTTCTTTTCATTTAGGAAAGAAATTAAGAAATTACAATTTTTATATCTTTGTTAACACGCTGGATATTTTCACTGTTGGCTGAATTTTTAAATTATAATGAGTATTGTTATTTATATTTGTTTAACAAATAAATAAAATTATAATTACCTGCTTTATAATTCTCATAGAATCCTAATTTTTTTTTTTTAAAAAAAAAAAGAGAAAGAATTTATTCACAAAATTTCAAATCTTATTCACTCAACTCAAATTACCATAAATTATACTTACGAATAAAAAAAGATGAATAAGATGAATAATGCGACAAACTATCCCAAGGAACAGTAACTTCGTGTGGTTTGCCATCGACACCTTGATCGGCTACGATTTGATAAAGTTGATACTTTTCTGGACTGAGCAAAATAACATGGAGCGAACAAATTTCATCATTTTCTAGAGCAGTAGTTTCATATTTAATTTGAAGTGATTCTCCTTTTTTAACAACTTGGCCGTCTGTTGGTGATATTATTTTGACTTTAAATAGTTCATTTGCTTTTGAAGTAGTGATGATAATAAGACAAACAAGGAAGAAAAATAATAATGACGATGGTTTAAAATTCATCATGAAACGTTTTCCTTTTTTTCTTGGAGTGGAGGAAAAAAAAAAAATTAAAATTATCTTCACTTGTCTAAAATACTGTGCGTATTTTAAAGAACTTTTTAATTAGTGGCTTTTTTAAAAAATATCGTGTACAAATATATCATAAATGGCTAAACTCATATAAATTACTTTCCGAATTTTTTCTTTTCCGCTTTAACGAAATTTATTGAATGAATTTTATCATTAACCGATTGATTCAAAAAAAAAATCAAAGCCACAATAATTTGCCAAGCCACAAATAAATAAAGGAAAAAAAAAAAAATTTTTGTTCCGTTACCAATAAATAACCATCGATGTTTAAAAAAAAAAAAAATTTAACATTAAAACTTTCATATTATATAAAATAAATGATATAAAACGATCGATAATTTATACCGATCATTCATTTTGAAAATCTCACCATCTTTAAAAAAAGCCTCCTCAAAAAAGAGATTCATATTTTCATCTTCGGCAATGGAGTGGCTGTGCAATCTAAGCCTTTATTAATAAAAATAAAATATAAGCCTTTGAAATTTAGCCATACGCAGTCAGTTTATGTACAAGTTAAAGCTTTTAAGCTTTTTAAGCTTTTTAAGCTTTTTGTTTCACGAAATCATGATATTTTTGTATTTACGCGATTAAATTACCGATCAATTGTAACCAAGCAACCCAAGCAGTAATTATCGTCACGTGAAATTAATACTTTTTATTTATTTATTTTTTTTATACACTTTATACACATATATTTACCTATACCTACCAAGGATCGACTCATCATAAAACATTATGTGAGTACTTAGTGATATATATACGTAAATTAGATTCTAAGTTAAATAAATTAAATAATTAAAATAATTATTATTACAGTATAATATTCTAAAATAAAAAAAATGAATGTGAGTTTTTTTTTTATTAACACGTTTTTAAGAATAATGTATATGATCAATTGATTGTAATTGTGGTTGTTGGGGAGAAGTCATTGTTTTAGATGCAATTTGTAATTGAATTGAAGTCACCACCCTATCAAGGAAATAATAGGCAGGTTCACCCAATTCAGTATCATCGGTACCAATTTCTTCTTCTCCAGGTTCCATTCTTAATTTTAAACAAGGAATTTTATCCATAATATATAAAATTAATGCAGAAACACAAAAGGAATATAAAAGACCAGCAATTGAAGAAGCTATCTGATATCCTAATTGAACACTATGACCATCTATTACACCTCCATGAATAATTTCTCCATTTAAAGCCGCCATTTCTTTATCAGCGAAAAGACCTGAAATAAAAACGATTTAGTAAGAACATGTATGACCTCTTGTTTTTTTTCTTTTAAATCATATTATGAAATATAAATATATGTATATATAGAATTACCTAAAAGCATATTTCCAGCTACACCTCCCACTCCATGAACAGCAAAAACATCTAGAGCATCATCAAAATCTAAAATATGTTTTAATTTAACGGCCAAATTACATACTATACCACCAGTAACTCCAAATAATACAGAGACGGGAGGTGAGACATATCCACTCGCTGGTGTTATACAAACAAGGCCAGCGACTGCACCTGAACTAAATATATAATTTTAAATAATTAATATTTTGCTTTCCTTCTTTATAATCCTCAGTTTTTTATAAGTTAAATTATTTACCAGAACCCTAAAGCAGAAAATTTTCTTTCTAATCGATAATCCATTAACATCCATGCAAGACCTCCAAAAGAAGCGGCCGTATTTGTAACCATAATAGCCATTGCTGCTCTAGTATTCGCACCAAAAGCGGAACCACCATTAAATCCAAACCATCCAAACCATAAAAATACGGTACCAAGAATAACATTCACATTATTATGAGGTTTAAATTCATCCCTTCCATGACCATTACGTTTTCCGAGAACCATACAATATGCAAGAGCGGCAGCCCCGGATGCAATATGTACCGGGGTACCACCAGCAAAGTCAAGCCCTTCAATAGTTTTAAACCAGCCATTCGCCGACCAAATCCAGCAAGCGATTACGTCATAAACCAATGTTGACCAAACGAAAATAAATACAAGCAAGGGAAGCATACGAGCACGTTCAGCAGCTGCACCAATTGCTAATGATGGCGTAATTGCTGCGAACATTCCTTGATAAATAGCATGTACAATTTCGGGAAGTGATTCAACCTTTAAAGTTGGTTCACCTCTAACATTCATGAAGAATGCATTCCGTAAATTTCCTATAAATAAACCACCTGTCCTACTAAATGAAAGGCTGTATCCCCATATAAACCACTATTTTTACAGAAAAGTAAAATGTAGATAAGGAGTGCTGCGCCACGCAAGATAACAAAATTCCACAAAATTATCGTGATAACAATGATAACGGATACCCCCCCGTTAATTAAAAAAAAAGTTTTTTCTCTTTTTTACCTGTATTGCAACAACTGGCACACATAAGAAGCAGAACAATATTAAGGATAGTGCATTTTTGCTTCTTGCCATTCCACTATAGAAATATCCTACACCAGGTACCTTAAATTAAAACATTTTTTGATTTGTTGATTTTGGGATACATATTTTTTTACGAGGGAAGGAAAAAAAAAAAAAAGATAAAAAAGATAAAAATTACCATGAGCCATACGAATGCCGTCGAGGTTAGCATCCATGCTATATCACCCTCTTTAAATTGAGAAGGTTGAGATGTTTCTGACATTTTTTATAATCATAAGAAAAAAAAGAAAATTCGTTAGAAAAAAAAAAAATTTTTTTCTAATCTTGGGTGAGAAAAGAAAAGAGTATTAAATAAGGAAAAGTTTAATTTTTAATGTCTTTTATACAAAATTGACATTCATAACAAAAAGGTAAAAGGCAATGAACTACATTTAAATTTATTTGATTGACATGTTAATCCTTCTTCCTTGGCAATAAAATTTCTTTTAAATTTCAAAGAATAATATGCCTTTGTTCGATCACACATCTTTGAAAATGAATTGTAATACAAATAAGAAATAAGAGACAAATATTTTTTTTTTTTTTTTACGATAGCTTAGATACTTTTACATTGTTTAAAAGTAGTGCAATTGAAAGCGATCATTATTAGACGCGGGAATAAATTTGATAAGGTATTGTACAGTACATATTAACACAAAAATTCTTCAAAGAAGGCTAAAATAGAAATTTGATAAATTTGGTAATGATTTGCTGTTACTCCTTAAAATTCCTAAACTCCTTAAAGGAATCGAAAATTAGAATTGGTTCATTTTTATTTGAAGAACTTGACATTTACGAATATATTAATATATTATTATGTTACTTATATTCTAAAATTCCGATAAAGTTTGAGTACAAAACAAGTCTTGGCGTTTATCTTTAATATATCGCCTGATTAATGCGAAGAACCCTCAAAATATAAAGTTTAAAGTTTAATAATAATGATATGATGTGTGATGATTAACAGCCAACTTGCCAAGACACATATAACCTACAATATTTATATACATACATATAAGATATTTACAAATCCAAATCTTTTTAGATATAAAAACAAATATAGAAATAAAAAAAATTTGAGTGAAAAAAGCGTATCGTGAGAATATAAGGTTTAGGTATTATCTTTTTACGATATAACCCGAAAAATTAAAATGTACAACTTAATTAAATTTCATACATATCAAAGATTTCCAAATCAGTAATAACATTAAATATATAAATTCGGCAAATTATACTAAGCTATAATTTCGGATATCTTACCCAAATTGGATAAAATATATCCTATCAATAATCATAAATTATTCAAAAGGGTTTGTTTTTCCATCTTGATATTCCTTATCCTCATCGCTTTTCTTCTTAAGTTTAGTAAACCTTCTTATTACAGAATTAATTAAAGAAGAAGAAGGTTCATCTAAGATAACTTCATTTGTTGGTTCTTCATAATTTTTGTTCATTTGATTTTTATTCCTCGTAAAAATGGGAGTATATTGTTCAAAATTAAAGTCCTCAAAGTCCTCAAAGTCATCAAAATCTTTAAAGTCAAATTTATATGACTCCGAAATTGATCTTTTATGTTTTGATTGAGGCGAATTATTGTTGTCTTTGATAAATAAAAAGAAATTTGATTGTCTATTTGTTTCTTCTTTTTGTATATCAGGTTTCAAAAATATAATTGAATTTCGGGAAGAGAATGATGAAAATCTACGACGAATATCGGAGAGCCTATTTTTTGCAAGAGGTTTTCTCTTGGTAGATGGTTGCGTTGATTGTGTTGAAAAGTCTAGCTCAAAGTTAGTCGTCGTTGGCATTTTGAAGAAATAAAGAAAAAAGTAATTCTTATTAAGAAGGAAATTTAAACAATTCGAAATATTTTTTTTTTTTTTTTTTTTTTTTTTAAAAAAAAAAAACACAAAAAAAAGATACTTCTTTTATATATTCAATCGATAAGAAGTTGTGTTCATTGATACGTATAAAAAAGAACGTATCATGTAATAAAGTTTTTTTTATTTGGAACAATTTTATAAACTTAATTGTGTTGACAAGTTTTAACTGCCAATTAAATATACATCTGTCTCATACAAGAAACCATTTTAATAATTGTAACTTACTTATATAGTTAACTTTTTTACATATTTGTCGTGATGTAATATTTTACCTTTTGTTTTTATAATTTCAATGAACCTTTTTTTTTCTTATCGTCAATTCATTCACCCTGATTTTATTTTATAGTAATTTTTGGGTTTAATTTATTATACCTAAAATACAAATGAATTTCTTTATTAGTCAATTCATTAACAAATTTGAATTACGTATACATAATTTCATTCATTCTTTTTTCTGTTTCATCACAGAATACAGAATTTGTGTAAATAATACTCAATTTGTCATGCAATAACATATGTAAAGAATGTTAGGGGGGTTGACCTATTTAAGCCACAAATAATGATGTGGCGCATTTCAATTTAAAAAAAATAAAATGCAAACGTATATATACATATACTTACGTCTAAGAAAATTCCCATCATAAAAAATTGGCGTGCAGGTAGATTTAAATAATTAGTTCATTGTTTTATTGTTTTATACTCTCCTTTCCGATTTCTATAATGGCATCTTTGAAAGGAAAGTATTTAATAATTTTAGAAATTTAATTTTTGTTTGTTTACTTTTACAGTAATAAACTCGTATTTTTCAATGATAATGATTTATAAATGAATTTAAAATATTTTAACCGAGATTTTATTTCTCATTATTTAAGGACGGATCAATAATTACATTATTAATCAAATGATATCAATGATATCAACGCGAACCAAAAAAGGTTATTAAATTTACCCGCAGTCCCGCACATGATGAGATTTTATAAGGTTTATTATTACAAATGCGTATTTATATTCCCCATTATTTCCATTATTTCCATTATTTCCATTTTGACTATTTCTCACGGATTGATAAACTTAACAGGTTTTTCATAACAGATTTTACTATAACAAATTGATATATATATATATATATTATATTTATTGATGTAATGTTAAATCTTTCCCATCAAAGGAAAAAAAAGAAAAAAAATTATCTTCTAATCTTCGATTCTTAAAATTAAAACTTAATAGGTTTATAATGAAATCGATTAAAACGATAACTGAATAAATTTATAACGAAATACTAAAACGATATTCTAATTAAGTTTATAGTTAAGTGTCATTACAAAGATCTAAAATTTCTTTAAGAAAGTCATATAATAATTGGTTTAGTCTTTGAGTTGTTGTGCTTCTTGAATTAAGGCACAGCAACCACAGCAAAGATGTGTGCAGCAATCTCCACATGTGCCTCCCTAATAAAATAAAATAAAATATCAAAATTAAAACTTTTTCTTTTTTTTTTTTCTTTTATAAAAAGTCGTTATACTTACGTTAATGCCATATCTAGCTCGAATTTCTCCACGTTTCGAAGTTCCAAGTACCCATGCAACACAAGAAGAAAAGCTATACACGCAACAACAAATAAAACAGCTCCCTCCTAGTTTCGATGCGTTTTGTCCCTATAAATAAAAGATATCCAGTTTACATATATGACTTACAATTTATGTATTATTTGCATATGAAATTTATTACTTACAAAAGTTATGCATGGACAACATGTTGTTTGAAGACCTGATAAAAAAAAATTACTTTAATTATATTCCCGTCATAGTTCAGAAAGATTTATTTACTTTTTACATACATAAACCACAATCATCAAAGCATGAAAATAAACCGTGTTTCCATTCTCCTGAATGATTACCACTAGCAGGAGGTTGAGACATATGCATTTGTTGAGTTGGGTTGTAAGACATGATGATTTTTTTTTAAAAAAAAAAAAATATTAAAATTTATGAGGAAAAAAAAAATATTAAAGTTTATGAGGAAAGAAAAAAGAAATTAAATTTTTTATCGTGAAAATTGGTGAGGAAAAAAAAAAGAAATTCAATTTCAAACGTTCTCTTTTATATTTATCGGTTTATTAACCATAACTCCGACAATTTTAATTATCTGCAAAAAAAAAATGTATGCAAATTATTTGTTTATTCCACAAATTTATATATTTTTCCATTCCTGGGTAATAAACCGTTGATCCTGCATAGTGCAAGACTTGCAGTCAGGTACTATGTTACAACATTAGAGCAAAAGCTCGTACAAGCGGGTACATAATATACAACAAAACAATATAAATTACACTAATTTAGATAAATAATTAAGATAGATAATATCAGTTATGTATTATTGTATGTTTCCAATTTATTACACAACAGGAGTATGGATTTTAGAGCTAGAAAAGTAAGCTTCTTGCTGTTCTTGTAATTGAAGTTGTCTTTTCTTTCTTTGAGATCGTATGTATAACGCTGTTAAACCTGCATATAGGATTGTAGTACAACCAACTATAATTCCGATTACTGACCCTCTATTTGAGGGCGTTTTACTTATGCTCGAAGGGGCTGACTCGGTTGATCCTTCTATATTTGGTAAATAAAATAAAAATAAAAATAAAAATTTAATCTTTGTTAGAAAGAAACAAAAGAAACATCAAAAATTTAATATTTCAATAAAATATTTATACCTGAAAAATTAAAAGATGATTTATCCACAAATTTATTCAATTCTGTTCCTTCAGTATAGAATTTACTTTCAGGATTTTCGATAGTTTGAGCCACATCATTTTCACTTTTCTTCGGAATAGCTAATTTTATGTATACATTATTATCAGGAGAACGTTCTAATTTAATTGTTCTTATTTCACTTTCTGGTATTCCAATACTTTTAGCAAGATCTCTGGCCAAGAATTGTGCAATTTGTGATGCAAATGTAGAATCCTTCACTACACTTTCCCAATTAATTTTATTTAATTTTATTGTGATCCCTGTTTCTTTGTCTAAAAAAAACAAAGTTTAATAAAGAAATAAAATAAAATTTATATATTAAATAAACTTAATTAAAAAATATGACTTTATAAAAAAAATTTTGCGTCAACGATAATTTCTGATATTTACCTGAATTTTTTAACAATTCTTCTTCTTTATCTGGGTTACCAACAACAGCAATTTCTTGAGGTATATTAGGCGAAGATGATGGGTCAGTTGTTGTAAGCGTTGCTACTGGAGAATCTGATGGTATTACTATCGAAGTAGGAGGGATAAACACATCATCTGTTGGTGTTGCTTTAGGAAAACCAGCAACTTCGGAACCTTCCTTTTCTCCGCCTTCATCAGGTATTTTAGGTTTGCCAACATTTGGAGTAGCAGTTGGAGCTATATTCGTATCAACTTTTGGAGTAGCAATTGAAGCTATATTAGTTTCAGAAGGAGGTTCTGTTGCCTTTGGAAGATTTGAATCATTAGTTGTTGTTGGTATTTCATTTCCTTGATCTGTACTTATAGGTTGTATAGAACTTGGTATATCTGTTGCTTGTTTTGGAATATCTGTCCCTTGATTTGGGACATCTGAATCTCCTTGTTTCGGTGTATCTGTGGAATCTCCTTGATTTGGATTGGCTACCGGTGTCGCTTTTGGTAAATCTATTGTGGGTAGATCTTTTGGTGTGTCATTCTTATCCTTTGGTTTATCTTTTGGCTTATCAGATTTAACATCCTTTGGTTTGTCATTTGGCTTATCAGGCTTTGGAGCGTCTCCGGGTAAATCAATTATAGGAGTGTCTACGATTTTTGGTTTATCGGGTTTATCATCCTTGTCATTTGGTTTTTCAGGCTTATCATCCTTGTCATTTGGTTTATCAGGCTTATCATCCTTGTCATTTGGTTTGTCAGTCTTTGGAGCGTCTCCGGGTAAATCAATTATAGGAGTGTCTACGACTTTTGGTTTATCGGGTTTATCATCCTT
>JADRCO010002741.1:0-12459 GCA_021464525.1 Rhizophagus sp. LPA8_4_AMF
AAAAGGCACCAAACTTTAAGTAAATATAGCTGACTAATGTATTTATATATATTTAGCTTTATATTTGAAATTATATTTAAGAAATACATACTTGTCTATAAAAAAAAAATAGCAAAGTTCCCCTGATTTTTAATAGTTTGATTCTTTACTTTTTATGCAGATCACGAATTAAGTATTGTGTATTACTAAAATAGATAACTAAAATTAGCAAATCACGATATTAATATTTCATCAAATTAATTTGTTATTTTAGTTCTTAAATTAATTTAATGCATATTACTATTTTAAAATATTATTTCCTTGTATTAAAAATAACTTTTTTTTTTTCCACAAATTTGTTTTACATATAATACTTGTCAGCTGTTATTAATTTTTTTACAATTAGAGTTGCCTGTCTAAACTGCTAAGTTTAGAACTAACTTAAACTAAAACTAATTTATATTGAATATAAATTAATTTAGGTGTTTAAACTAGTTTCTAAACTCCTAAACAATTCTAAATTCCTAAACTATTTTAAAACTCTGAAACTATTTTCGAAACTTTCAAAACTGTTTGTATAATATGATCAACATAAAATTTCCATTTTAAGTAATACCCATTCCACAAAATTTTTTTTTATTTTGAAGAATTACCATATTTGGATCTTGTATAACATGATTGATACAGAATATCCTTTTTTGGCGATACCATTCCACAAAAAATATTTTTTATTTTCAGATAATTACCATATTAAGACTTTATGTAACTTTATATATTAAAAAGGAATTTTTTATATTGATCATTTAATTTCAGCCAGAATTATAAATTTATAAATCACATGATCTATATTATCACGTGACTAGTTTCGAAGTTTTAAATTGGTATCAAATTAGTTTTGAAGTTTGAAAAATAGGCCAAACTGGTTTAAACTAAGTTTAGGAGTTTAGATAGGCAACTTTATTCACAATATTTTATTTTGCTAGATCTTACATATTTTTAAGTAAGTTGTATTATTTTATTATATAAATTCTCTCTTTTTTTTCTTTTTTCTTTCTTACTTTTTTACAATATTTTTTTCAATTACACCTAAACAAAGAAACTAATGGTAATGTAAATGAAAATAATTAAAATAATAATAAAGTAGTGAGAAGTGACAATTGAATTTTAATGTTAATGATTTAGCAAAAAAATTTGAAGATTAATAATTAATAATAATTATTATATTATTGGTAATAATAGTAGTAATAATAGTAATAATAATAATAATAATAATAAAATTTGTATATTTTTTTCATTTAACAATTTATAGTAGTATAAATATATTATATTATTAGTCTGAAGTGTATTTTTTATGCTTAATGATAACATTATGTCTTATTGTTCAGTAATTTCAAATTATTCTATACAATCAAGAAACTGAACTTATACTCTTTAAATAACAGATTTTGTGATTTAATCACCATTTTAATTTAATTTTTTATATAAATAGTTAGTTTATTAGTAAATTTAGTTTCAGTAATTTTAACATGCCAAAACTATTTTTAGCAATTTCGTACAGTTTTGGTAATTTTTGATATGCTAAAACTGGTTTCAACATTTTGGATATTTCAATATATCAAAATTATTTTAGCATTTTGGCATTTCAAAATATTTTAATTTCAACATTTAACTGAATCCTAGATATCTCATATATAAGTCATAACTGATCTGCATAGATTTAAGCACTTTTTGTTCCTTTGAAAATTGATCAAATTTGCTAAAAATTGAATTATAATATCAAATTTATATGTAATTTGATAAAATTTAGAATATAACTCCATAAAATTTTTTAAAAATTTTCTATGTAAAATAAGCTTAAAATTGATTAATTAATGTAAAATTTTTATTGTAAAAGAATTTTTTTTTAAAAAAAAAAAATAATTATTTTTACCTTTCGCAGTTCTGTCTCAACCATCCATCTCCCATTATATAATTTTTATCTTTATATGAATGCTTATGCAAAATACATGCAAAAATGTAAAAAAATATTACACATTTTATGCATCACTGAAATTAAAATTATGCAACATATAGATTATTATGGTTTTACTGTTATAATTAATTTGCATTAAAATAATGGTATTATTTAATAAAAAATAACTTTATTATTATGTATTTTAAAGTAACATGTTATTTAAATTTATATTTTGACATGTATTTTATTAAACTTTTTAGTAAATAAGTAAAAGTTGTATATATAACTTTATAAAAAGGTCTTCCCATTATTTTTTATTATTAAGATATTTAATATTAATATCAAAAACAAAAGTACAAATTATTAAATTAGCTTTAAAAGTAATATTATAAATGAACAATTTTGCTTAATTCTAAAACTTTAAATAAAAAAATACTTGATTTCCAGAATAATATCAATATATCATAAAACTCTTCAAAAAGAAAAAAAATACATTTAGTATTATCATAAAACTTCAATAAATAACAGTAATAATTAAAATATACAAACTGAAATAAAATACTAAATACTAATATATTACAAAAAGAATGGAGGAAGAGTGAAAGATAAAATTAAACTGAAAATTATGTGTAATTTATGTAAAAAAAGTGATTAGCCAATCAAAAGTTAACTGGTCCAAAATAAGCATCTGAATTGGCGAATCAGATTAAGGATGACCTGATACAGGTCAAAAAAGTGAAAAATCAGGCACCAATTAGTTACCAATCAGGCATCAACCAGGTGGCTGATTGGTGACCGATTAGTGCTTGATTGGCATTTTCGCCAAAATCTGTTAGCAATCAGACAGTTTGCTATTTTTTGATCCAGTGATCAAAAAAAGATAAAATATAGTTTATTGGAATCGTCTCATCATAACAAATCAAATAATAGTAAAATTATATTTCTAGAATCAATCAATGATGAGAAATTGAGCAAAATGCAAAAAGAATATTTTTATTTTTGTTATATTTTACATTTTGTTTAATATTTCATCATCAATTAATTTTAGAGATATGATTTTACTACCATTCAATTCATCATAATAAGACGATTCCAATGAACTATATTTCATCTTTTTCTGATCACTGGATCAAAAAATAACAAACTGCCTGATTGTTGATAGATTTTGGCAAAAATGCCAATCAGGCACCAATCAGTCACCAATCAGTCATCTGATTTGATGCCTGATTGGTAACTGATTGGTGCCTGATTTTTCACTTTTTGACCTGTGTGAATAAGTAATTTATCTAATATCATGTGATTTATTGCCTAATACATAATACACAATTTATTATACCCATTTTTAATTAATAAAAAATTATGTAATATCAGATAAAAAGTTTTATACAACCAAATATTTGTAGGTAAAGATGTTTTGAACGTAAATTAAAGATAAGTATATCTTAGTAAATATTTCTCTAGCTATAAAATAAAACTTATTAAATAATAATCTGGATGAAAAATATGAATTTTTAAATCTAAATAATCCTGAGGTGCCAGTGATGAATTTAGGATGAGTGATTCTAGTGAAATATATACCAGACATAATTATATAGCCCATTTTGAAAGAAAAGTATGGGATGAACTTCTTCAAACCTGGTTGGTTTGTCATAAAGCTTTGCATGAGCTGGCTTAAGCTGAGCCACAGGCTAGCTCGGCTCAACTTAAAAAAAAAAATTTGAGCCAGAGTCAGAATGAGCTGAACCATAAAAATTTCAGCTCGAGCTAAAGTGAGCTGATCTGAGCCATGAAAATCCTGGCTCGAGCCAAGCTAGGTTCAAGCTGGCTTAGGCTTTATCTTCAGAAAATATTTCGCAATATTTTTTATTAAAGTATCAAAAAAAAATGTTGCGAAATGTTTTTTTAATATATTATTATGCAAAAATCGTATTCGTAACGTTTTTTGTTAAATTATTGAAAAAAAATGTTGCAAAACATTTTTTTAATATATTATTATGCAAAAAATGTATTCATAATGTTTTTTGTTAAATTATTGAAAATAAACGTTGCGAAATATTTTTTTAATATATTATTATGCAAAAAACGTATTTGCAACGTTTTTTGTTAAATTATTAAAAAAAATGTTACAAAACATTTTTTTTAGTATATTATTATGCAAAAAATGTTTTTGCAACGTTTTTTGTTAAATTATTGAAAAAAATATTGCGAAATGTTTTTTTAATATATTATTATGCAAAAAACATTTTTGCAACGTTTTTTGTTAAATTATTGAAAATAAATGTTACAAAACATTTTTTTAATATATTATTATGCTAAAAATGTATTCGCAACGTTTTTTGTTAAATTATTGAAAAAAATGTTGCAATACATTTTTTTAATATATTATTATGCAAAAAATGTTTTCGCAATATTTTTTGTTAAATTATTGAAAAAAAATGTTGCGAAATATTTTTTTTAATATATTATTATGCAAAAAATGTTTTCACAACGTTTTTTGTTAAATTATTGAAAAAACCATTGCATAACATTTTTTTAATATATTATTATGCAAAAAACGTTTTCGCAATATTTTTTGTTAAAGTATCAACAAAAAATGTTGTGAAACGTTTTTTTTAATATATAATACAAAAAATGTTTCGCAACATTTTTTGTATGATAGCTTGAGTTGGCTCGAGCTGAATAAATTCTGGCTCGAGCTTTTTGAGCTGAGCCCATTGCTGGCTTGAGCTTTTTTTAAGCCAGCTCGCGAGCTATCAAGCCTTTTAAACATGGCTTGGCTCAGCTCAGCTTGAAAGGCTCAAGCCAACTTGCAAGCTAGTTTGGCTCGTGCGGAGCTTTAGTTTGTCATTGTGATATCGTGCTTAGGGCATCAGGTGTTAACACAAACTTATCAATGTCTCAAGTTACTATTATTAGAAACATATATAAGGAATTTAGTATTTACTGTTCAGTGATGGGTAACTAGTACTTCGATCTGAATGAAATCCGACATCTGGATTATACAAGAAAATCCAGATTATATCTGAATCGACCCAGATTTATATCTGAGTCAGATAATCCAGATGGAAACCAAAATCTGGATTGGACTTAATTTATATAAAATTTTTTGACTGTGAAAATACACAAAATAAAAAAGTTATTATCTCTATTATTAATATACCTCTTGTTTTTTATAAAATAAATATTATAATATGAAGTTATTGTTATTGATTTAGTCAAAATTTCATAATTACCAGATAACTTTATATCAAATTATATTTATAATTGAGATATATAATGTTGAATAATAATTATGAAATAAATATATAATTTGATATAAAAACATTAAACAAATTATTAAAAAGGTTTTTATTTTTATTTTTTGAATATTTATACAAAATTTTATATATTTATTAGTATTTATTAGTAAATTGTATAGTTGAAAATTGATTCATTGTACGTGTGATGTCATTGCTAACCTTTTGTCACCACATTCCTAAATTTTTTCATTGTGAAAAATCTATTTTTCATGCCTCCCTTTAAATGTCACATACATTAATTTTGGTTAGCATTACGTAATTTTGCCCAGAGGTTATGGACGATGAATAAATTTACTCTTAAAAATTAATAAATAAGCTTATAATTGATAAATAGTATATATATATTAATATTAAATTATCATAACACTTCTAAATTAAAAAATAAAAGCGCTATGCAAAAAAAAATATATGAAATTTCATCTGAATTTCAGTTCAAACCAGATATTTTAAAACCGCAAAATCTGGATATCTGAAAAAATAAATCTGGGTCAATCCAGATCAACCTGGATATAGATCGAAGCACTATGGGTAACCTTACATCACACGTACGCGTTACAAATTCCATATTTTTTTATGAATTACATCTTAATATTTACTGACCATTTTATTATTTAATTTTGTGTAATAGAAAAAAATTAACCTCGTCCATACATGATTTGTTACTAACGGATTTACACTTATTCAATAACTTTTTGGTTATTACTAATTAAAGTATTATAGATGTTTTCTAATACTATGCTATAAAATGAACCTGTTTTCTCTATTGCTATATACAAATACAGTCAGACCTCCATATAATCATCCAATTGGTTCTGCCAAAATTAGTGATTGTATAGAGTTGTGACTATATAAAAGTCAAATTTACTAATAAAATGATATGTAGGTTAGCAAAAATAAGGTGCTTATAAAGAAGTGTTCTTATATAGGAGGTGATTATATGGAGGTCTGACTGTATATTGCATTTATATAATCTGGTCACAAAATTTTCTGGAAGATAATAGGCAGATAATCTTTGCGAATGAGATAGTGTATCATGATTGAACAACCAAGACGTCTATTATCATCAATGAATGGATGAATATGAAAGAATGCTGTAAGTATACAGCTAGCAAGTATAAGAGGATGAAAATTGGTGTTTTTGTTGCAATCATCGTAAAATTGTAAGTATTTTTTCATCAATGCAGGCACTTCTGCTCCATACTAGAAGTAAATTGTAATAGAGTTTTGATAAGAGACTCAAGACCCTAGCAAACAAAGAATAATAAACTATAACTTACTGGATAGATGGTTAAATGATAACCTTCTAACCCATTTCACACGTCTAAAGCTCTTCTGTGCAGTAAATCAAACTATCACTACTTTCAGCATTCTCAATTAGTGTAACTTTCAAAAGAATACGATAGATCTTCTTTACGTTATTAAGGTAAAGTTCACGATTTGACATACCACATATAAGATGATGAGTTGCAAGCAGATGATTTCAAATTTTGATGACTTCATTTAAATTATTTAAATGAAGTAATTGTGGTGAAAGTATTTATTCAGATCTTTCACTATCTCATCCAGGTTGTTGGCAAAACTCGTTAATATGTTATAAATTTTTCATGATTCTACTAAACCTAGAAAATTCCCTTCTAAGTGGCAACTTTGTTGTGAAAAACTCATGTTCATATGTCATAAAAATCCAAAGATGAGAATCTTGCAAATTTACAAAGTTCGGTGATTTCTTTCAGAAAATCATCCTGTTCTGCTTGGAATGCTATTAAACAAGGAAATAAAGGGTGAAAATGTGAAAATTGCAAATTGCAAGAACAAGTGATTCATACCATAATCCTCTTCACGCCATTTAAATGGTTAGAAGTATTCTTTTCAGACATTTCCAGATTCAAGAAGTTCTTTCCATTCATTCTTCCCCTTATCAAGTTTATCTAAAGACAAGTAAATCTAGAAATAAATAAGAAAAGTAATAACTAGTGATTTATTTATTAAGACACGTGAAAAGGACCTGTTTGAGTAGTTCAAGTCTCTCCTTGTTTTGTTCCAAGAAAATCCTTTAATGAAAAACCCCTCCCTCTCATGTCCCAAAGTAAAATTTTTGTTTGAAGAGAATGAATGGAGTTGAAAGCTCTTATTTGACAAAAAAGAATGGAGTTGAAAGCTCTTATTTGACAAGAAAGAATGAAACTGAAAGTTCTTGTGACGGCTATTGGTAAAGATAGAACTAGCCAAAGAAAAAATGAACATTTTGCATAGTTGATTGCTATAAGCTGAAAGATTTTTTTAACGTGATTAAAAAGAGCGATAAAATAACTGATCGTATTATATTATATAAATCTGACTAATCAACTGCGGATATAATTTACTGCGCATTTCAGAAGTATTTCAGGTGATCAATTTCCTCACATGATAAAATTTTCGCCTATGCTTTCACATTTACTATTGGGATTCCACTCTCTAATGAATATTCTAGCATTTGAGATGATAAGTTCATTCTCTACAAGATTCACCAGCACTTTTACCCTTTATATTATTCCATAGAACTGGAGGCGATACCTAACATAATTTTAACCGAATGGGTAAATAAGCGGCTGGCAAGAAATTTTACCAAATATCTCGATTTGAAAACATAATTTTATTATATAAGCCACATGCAATTACAAATTCAAGTATTAACCACATGATGTTAAGTTGTTATATAAGCCATGTAAAGATTAATCAAAATTAAGGTTTTTTTGATCAATACACTCTTTAAATTTATATATCTTCTGAGAAATAATGATTTCTGGATTCTCATTATACCATACTTCAGGGTTCTTTTTTTCTGATCGCAATCAATAATATCATTGAGTTTTTTAATATTTTATACCAGCTAATATTATGAAAAGCTGATATTGTGCTCCCTGCACTTCTAATGCCATTCGATGATGTTGGAAGAAAGCATTAAGTTCTAATCCCCTTATAAAAGTTGGACAATATTCAACTATGGGTTCCTTTTCAAGCAATACTTGAGCAATTAGAATACATTTCTCCTAAAATTTACGATTCTTCTTTGACTCTAATTCTTTTTAAATCTATCTATATCTTGTTTCAATTTCACAATTCTGGCTCTAAGTTTAGCGTTCTTAGCAACAATATCTGTCCTATATTTCTCTAGTTTTTTGATTCTGGCTTTAAACTCAGCTTTTTCAACATCACGCCTGGTATATTCCTAGGGAGGGAGGTAACAATAAGTTGAGTTGAACAATCACATGATAATGCTATATCTAATAGTAAAAAATACAATGTACCATATTATAAAATATAAATTTATTAAAACGATAAACTTTGATACAAATTTAACTTCTGGAATGAAAGAAAATTAACTAATTGTATTTCTCTTTCTTTTTTGACCTTTTGAATTAGTTTTAATTTCAATTTATGCAAAAAATCCTTTCCTTTACTCCAACATATACTACACAAAGGAAATACAAACTTGTACTTTGATGTTATATATGTTGGAAATTCTAATAGTTCTTAATCACATTCACACCAATAACATATAAGTGGATTATTTTACATAATGAATACTAAGATAACTTAATTGGTGACTCACATGAAATTTTTTTACGTACAAATAAAATATTTGTAAAGTTCATGACTTTCAGGCACTAAAGAAGAACCACGCTATAATCACAATCATTAACAGTACATTTAAATATAGACTGCTGTATGTTGTTCAATACTTTTTCATTATAGAAATATCAAAATTTTCTACATTAAAAGTATTGGATAATATTGCAAACTTTTGTATTTATGAAAATAATAGATGGAAGACCCTGGACATCTCATATATAAGTCATAACTGATCTGCATAGATTTAAGCATTTTCTGCTCCTTTGAAAATTGCTAAAAATTGAATTATAACATCAAATTTATATGTAATTTACTAAAATTCAGAATATGACCTTAAAATTTTAAAAAATTTTCTATGTAAAATAAGTTTAAAATTAATTAATTGGTGTAAAATTTTTATTGTGAAAGAACTTTTTTTTAAAAAAAAAATACTTTAATTATTCTTACTTTTCCCTCTGATCACCTATCAGAACTCCAAACATCTCTCATCTAACTCACAAATGATTAACATGTGTTTACTATTACCTCTACGCAGCTTTTTTTTTATAGTAACGTTATGCAAACTCAAATCTTAGTTAGAAAAATAATTTAAAATATAAATTAAACTTTCAGTTATTCATTAACAAATATAACGTAGTTTAATAAATGTAATATAATTTATTTTATGGTTTTTACTTCAAATCACCAGAGGTTATCATCACCGTTGGCCAGAATTATCAATTTTTACCAGCACGATATTTTTTAATGCTGGTCGATCATCATAATTTCAGTCACTGGTGATCATCACCGCCGGTTATAGTTATAAAAATTCTTATTTTATTATACTTAAATTAAATTACAATGAAAAAAAATATTATTATTCTATTTATTTATTCTAAATAATCTAATGTTTAGTTATCCAAGAAGCTCAGCATCTATAGAAAATAGAAAAAACATTAGAGATATTCTTAATTAAAAAGAATGTTACAAACACTTCTCCTTTACCTTAAGGTTCAAGTTCAGCTATCTAAGAAAATCCAGTATCCCTAGTTTACAAAAAAAGAAAGGAAGTTTAGAAACAAATATACATGCTTTTACATGCACCCTCTACTTATTCTATTACCTATTCAATATGTCCAAGTCTAGTGTTTCTACAAAAGAAAGTAAAATAATAAGAAAAAGAAATATAAATATATTTTTTTATCAAAATTAGGCCTAATTACCTAAGTTTGATATATATACCCACAAGAATTTAACATTCTTACGAAAAAACTGGTTTTATATATCATCTTCAATTATCCTTCTGAATTATAAATTAAAAAATAGTTTTTATTTAAAAGAATAGTTTTTATTATTTTTTCAGTTTATTGAAAAACCAAAAAAATTAACAAAAAAAATAAAATAAAAAAAATTCGGTTTTAAAAAACTGATTTTTTAAAATAAAAATAAAAATAATTTAAAAAATTTTTTAAAAAAATAAAAATTCGGTATATTAAAAACTGAAAGAAATAAATTTTTTTTAAAAAAAAATTGTTTAAATAATTCAGTATAAAAACTGAAAAATAGTTGAAATTTGGTTTATTAAAATCAAAAGAAATAAAAGAAATATATTTTGTTTAAAAAAATAAATAATTCAGTATAAAATCGAAAGAAATAAATAAATTTTTTTAAAGTTATTTAAATAATTCAATATAAAAACTGAATAATAGTTTTAAAAATAAAAAATTTGGTTTATTAAAAACTGAAAGAGATATTTTTTAATAATTCGATATGAAAGATTATTAATTAAAAGAATAAATAAATAATTCAGTTTAAAAATTGAAAATAATAAAAATACAAATAAAAATAAAAAAAACCCTGAAAAAAAATTTTATAGATCTGTATCTACAAACTTTACGCAAACACAATTTGTTAGTAATCCAAAATTTGCCTGATTTACGCACTCAATTTGTGAATTTAAAAAGTAGTTTCATATAAATTCTACATAACCTCATATGTGAGTTATATCATAGATATTTGGGATCCTATTCTACTCCTCTTTTTTCCTCTTACAGTTCACCCTCACTATAGCGAATCCCATGGGCTGGAGATTAAAATTCGTTATAGTGAGAAATTCACTATACTGAGGGTCATTTTATTATATATAAAAAAAATCTGTACCTGAACTTTTCTTCGTTATAGCAAGTTATTCGCTATATAAAAATTCGCTATAGAGAGGGTGAACTGTATAATTAATTTGCATTAAGATAATGGTATTATTTAATAAAAAACAACTTTATTATTATGTATTTTAACGTATTTTTATGTGTTTAATATGTTTATCTTATCCCATCGGTATTATGTATACACCGATGGATTTTTTTGTAAATTACTCCACCGGTATAAAAAAAGTATAAATAAGTATAAAATCCATCGGTGTATACGTCATACACAATGAGATAAGCCTGTTATTCCATGGGTATCTAATAAATACTCCATATACACCGATGCTCCCCTCCCTTCGGGGGGGGGCCCCCAAGGCATCGGTGAATATTTCAGTTATTTATTGATACCCATGGAATAACAAGTATGTATTTTTACATATGTTAAATTAATAAAAAAAAAATTCACATATTATACCAAAAATATGGTCAATTTGCTCAAAAATACATAATGACTTTGTAAAATTTGACCCAATTTGTAAAAACTCAAAAATATGACTTCAAGCTAAATATGAGTCAATTTGCAAAATCAAAATTATAATTTTAAGTTAAATTTGGCCAAATTTATGAGAACTCATTTATGAGTTATATACAAGATATCTAGGATCCTGTAGATGATACCTGTTCAGAATTTAACATAACTACTATTAGTGTGGGATGATATTGTTCTGTTGTTTCTGTACCATATATACTCTTAAAATTAGCATAACGATCATTATTTACTATTATTAAGTATTATGTATGTAAATAAAGAATATAAAACTTTTGTGATACTAAAAAATTATTAATAAAATAAAATTTTATATTGTATAGATACTGGATCTGAAAGAAAGCTAATGCTGTTAAAATATCTTGTAGAAGGTGAATTGTATCACATACATTGCAATTCACATTTTCATATTTCTTGATCTATAAAAAATTAATATAGTAATGATTATCATTTAGTATGATCAATGTGATGATTGTAGCATAAAAGTTTTAACCTTTAATAATATCTAAAAATTATATATAATGATGAATTTAACAATGGGTTCGTATAAATTCCTAAAGATTAGTTTTTTTTGAAAAAATATTCATAGTTATATCAGAAATCTTCAACATTTTATCAATGGAAAGAATTATTTGCAAAAATTATTTATAATTAATATTATTTTATTAACAATATACAAATTTTACCTTAAATAATTCTTCAATAATTTTTTTATCAGCAGGATTTTTAGTTTCAAAAGGTATATCATGCAAAACCAATTGTTTAGTTCGTGTATATAATAATTATTGAATAGGATCCTGAATAATACATATAAAAGTCAAATCAAAAGTTTTTATTATGATCAATAAGCAAATTAATTTTAATTCTACTAAGCAAATTTTTAATATAATTATAAAATTATTGCACTATTAAGCAACTTGTTTTATAACTTATATATATATATAA
>JADRCO010002742.1:0-12457 GCA_021464525.1 Rhizophagus sp. LPA8_4_AMF
AAGACGATCTAACCACCATTCGACTCGTCGTTATGAGACGATTCCAACGAGCTATGGTGCATATTTCTACGATCATTGGATGCCGAGTTATTAAGTGAAACGTCAAATGGCGCAGTATCGCAAAATACAAAATGCCGATGTTTGACGTTTCGCTCAATATCTTGGCATCCAGTGATCGTAGAAAGACGATGTAACCACCATTCGACTCGTCGTTATGAGACGATTCCAATGAGCTATGGTGCATCTTACTACGATCATTGGATGCTGAGTTATTACGTAAAACGTAATATTTTTAGGTTTCGACAATTTTGACATGTCGAAACTATTTCGGCATTTCGACAAATCAGAGAGCCAATGTCAAAATGTCGAAATAGTTTTGACAATTTTGACATGCCAAAACTCCCTAATTTCGGCAAGCAACTTTACTTGGGACTGAACTTTGAAGTGTACTTAAAGATGGAATGAACTTATAGAGGGTGTGCTTAGAGAGTTGACTGTATATATGTAACTTAAAACTAATATTAGCTAATTCTATACAAATTTGAAATTATATTGTTTTATATAAATTCAATTTATAAATTAAATATAATCTTATATAAACTCTATGCAAACTTATATGTAAGTTATTTAAAATCCTATTAATATTTGTATCTTAATACTTTTATTTTCCTATAAATATTAATAAATATTAATTTTTTGAATAAATCCATCCTATTTTATTGCTTTTAAATAGTTTTTTTTTATTTCGTATCAGTATGATCTAGTTTACAAATGAGGTATGGTGATATACTGCATAGGTATCATATATCTAATAATGTATTTTATATACTATATGTACCTAATACTTTAATTAAACTACTTTACTCATAAGGATTAAAGCTGACTAGCAACTGCTTTCTTCAACCATCATGAGATATAAATATACAACAGCTATAACTTGCTTTAGCATATTCTACACAGTAGGTACTATTTGCATGTGAGGATTCTCTCAAAGAAAGTCAGAATGCAACAGAGCAGTCATTTAGGTACTCTTTCATGGCAGTTTATACATCCTAGAGGTACTGCAATGCTAAAACGTTCCATTTGGCCTTACTCAAAAACCATTACAGACTACAATTATTCCTTTAAGTTCAGCATAATTGTAAATCTTCTAGTTATATGTTAATCAGTGATTATCAGGATAATAAGCACTGAAGGTACAGGATCACCTCACTTAGAGACTTATTTCGGTCTTAGAAATTACCAATCAGTATGTTAAACTCATCAAGAGAATCAAACCCAGCATTAAACCTTATACATCCTTCAGCCTATGAACAATCCAGTTAATCTAAGATCTAATAGAAGATCAACTACCATAAAGATATCGCATCTAGGTTTTTCATCATCTATGAGAGTCATCTAGCTACATTAGACCCCAAGTAGTATTGTAAAATGACTATTCAGGCAGAAACTTACCCTGGTGGTATAAGAGTAACTATTAGCTAGAACAGAATAGCAGACTTACTATAGTATCAGGCTCAAAATGAAGGATACCATAACTCACTATTAAAATATACAGCTTAACTGTACATACTGATGTATTATGATTATACTTCTCCATGAATTAAAATTTAGAATACCAAAATATTGCAGCACAGATGCTGAATTCGAATTGATATAACCGTAATTATTTTTACAGACGTAATGCATTTAACAGATGTAATGCATTTTGACAGATGAAATGTATTTTACAGACATAATTTATTTTTACAAACGTAATTTATTTTGATAAATAATTCACATTTTTTAAATTTTTTTACAAAAAAAATTTATGTAGTTGCGCATTTTTATTAAAAATAATTAATTTAATGTGTTTATTGAATTTTTAACAGGAAATAATATAAAGAAACCTAATAATAAAAGTAAAAAAAAAGAATTAAAGTAATAAAAGAAAAGAAATTGATTAATAAAAAAAATAGAAATAATAATAAAAAGAGAATATGAAACAAAATGTAATATGAAGGACAAAAAAATCAACAAAAGAAATGAAAATGTGAATGGAAAAGAACAAGGGAGAAATGAAAAGAAGCAAAAAGAAAGGAAGGAGAACGTATGAAAGCAGAAAGAAAAGAGGGAGGAAACGAAAAGAAGTGAAAAGAAAGTAGGAGGATGTATAGAAGTGAAAAGAAAGGAGAGGAAAATGAAAAGAAACAACAATGAAGGGGAAAACGAAAAAAATGAAAATAATGAAGAGAAAATGAAGAGAAATGAAAATAATGAAGGGGGAAACGAAAAAAGTGAAAATAATAAAGAAGGAAATGAAGAGAAATGAAAATAATGAAGGGAAAACAAAAAATAAATGAAAAGAACAAGGGAAATGAATAGGGGCAAAAAGAACAAAAGAAAAATAAAAAAGGACGAAAGAAACACAAGAAAAAAGAGGGAAGAAAAGGAACAAAAAAAAATGAAGAAGGATGAAAAGGAATGGAAAAAAACGAAAAGAAATAAAAAGAAATGGAAAAAAATGAAGAGGGATGAAAAAAAACGAAAAAACAAAGGTGTAAACGAAAAGAAAGAGGAAAAAATGAAGGGAAGAGTTAGTAAAGGAATGAAATGTAATAAGCGAAAACAAAAATAAAAAATTAAAATAAACAAAACATACCTTAATTGCAAAACTGGAAGAGTCAAAGAATCTAAAAAGAACTAAAAAAGTTAGCAAAGAACAAATTGTAAAAAATAAAAAAAATAAAAAAAAAGAAGAAAAAATAAAAATATACCTTGAGCAAAACTTTGAACGAAAGGTTAAAAAAAACTGTTTATCTGATAAACATATAAACGTTATTGATAAAATTATCTTATGGCCGGTAATTTTTGATATTCCTATATCTGAAACTAGTCAAATTTAAAAATTCCAGGCCAGAAACTACAAAAAAAAGTAAAAAGAACGTTAATAAATATTTTTACATAAAAAACCAAAAAAATCCTGCTTTCCCTTTCTTTAGAAACACTAACCCTTTTCATATCCAAGTTCCAGGCTGAAATCTACAAAAAAAAGAAGAAAAAGAATGTTAATAAATGTTCTTACATAAAAAAAACTAAAAAAAAACTGCTTTCTTTAGAAACACTAAACTTCTTCATATCCAAATTCCAGGATGAAACTTACAAAAAAAAAGAAGTAAAAAAATGTTAATAAACGTTTTTAAAAAAAAATAATAAACCTACTTTCCCCTTTAAAAATACTCACCGGTCTCTATATCTAAATCTCAATCCGAAATCTACAAAAAAAAGAAGTAAAATAAGCATTCTTACATAAAAAAACCACTATAATTGCAAATTTACCGTAATACTATCATAATTAGATGTAGATTGGCCAATCATCTATTTCGGAATTTTAGTATTTTAGCAAATTTACGTCTGTAATAATGCAATACGCATTATGTCAAAAAAAAATTCTCTGCCAAAATTAATTACAGCAGATTTTTACAGACGTAATGCTAAAACCGTAATTAATTCATGGAGAAGTATAATTATGATGCAGTCTACACTAATCTTACACCTTCACTTCAATATATATGGTATGTATATATATAGTATAATTTAGTGCAGATTCTATGATTGGTGAAATTAAACCTGTGTTCTCACCATAATCAGATTATTTGAGAGGACTCATAAACTAATCAATGAGTCAAAGGTGATTAACCCTTATTACTTTTAAATAGTAGAAGAATTCAATTTATATTCTTATAATTAATTGAAGATATCTAAAACTCTAAATTTATGATAATTTTAATATAATATTTTTTATTTAATAATTTATAAAGATTTATTATTAATTATTATTTTAATACTTTCTATATAAATTTTAAAGCTAAACATATTATTAAATATTATATTAATTCATCTTCCTTTTTGCAAAATAAATATGTATTAGTTATTTGATAGGGAGTTAGAATATCACTAAACTGCAAAGCAGTTTGGATGATATTTTGACCTCTCTATCAAATAATTGTATTATTCTGCAGCCACTAATAATCATACTTATAACTATTTCTGGTTTAATATATATGTCCTTTAAACTTTTTACATGTTATTTAGTATCTGAAAAAATATCAATAATTATGCAATTGTAATTTATTCATAGCTTAATAAAAAAATATCAGCATAATAAAAAAAATATGATCCTATTTGGTTGTAAGATAACTAATATTATTGTATAATTTATTTTAATATTTTTTTTTAAAAAATATCTATAATAGCCAATATATTATATAATAATTTATTAATAATAAATGAATAAAGATTACTATTTTTTATTAAAAAACAATGTTAATTTCTAATTTTATCTAAAAAAATCCAATGTAATCTCCATATAAATACCATTATTTCTATTTTTTAAATTTATAAATTTATCTTTAACCTTATTTAAAAAAGATTAATATACATTAGTTAATGTAATTGAATAAAATTTAAAAAATTTTTAAAATAAGTTTTTATTATTAAATTATCCCAAATGGGTAAAAAATTAATAAATGTTATATTAAATGTTATATTAAATTTAGAGCTTCAAATAATTTCAATTCAGTTTTATTTTTCAGTTCTTTTCTGATTGAACAGAATTATTTTTACATAATAATTCACCATTCAATGATTATAAAAAAATAATTTGTAGTTCATTTTGAAAAGTCTTATCAAAATTATTTTTTTAGTATCTATAAATAGAGAATTACTATTAAATTTTATTTAAAAATTATCTCCTCATCTATTAATGCTAGAAAGATAATTTTAAAGCTCTTGATAAAACTCTTTAAATGAGCTATAGATTATCTTTCTACAATTACTGAATAGTAAGTTATTGCATGAAACAATTCTGATCAATCAAAAATTGACCTAAAATTTGAACTGAATTAAACTATTCAGAGCTTTAAATAAATTATATTTATGTTATCAAATCTGTTAGAACTTCTTTTTATACTTTATATTTAGTTAATATATTTACTTAGTTATTAAATTTATTTTTTAAATATTTTTTAAATTTTTAATAGAAGTTTTTAATATTTATTGTAGAATGTTATTATTTGACAATTTGTTACCATAGTGACCCTATCACATAATTTAGAAAAATTTATGATTGGCTAATTTTAAGGAGATATTTACAGTATAAACTTCACAAAAAATATTTTTTTGATTTTATTTATAAGTTTTTACAGTTTAAAAAACCATTTTTCTTTATTTATAAACTGAATACTAAAAGAGTTTACATGTTTTATTAACTAACCAAATTTTATTATTATAACTGTAACTTTTCTTTTTTATATACTATTACAGTAATAAAAGTAGGAACTACAATAAAAAGCAAAAAACAAGTATAATAAAAAAATGAAGGGGTGAATGTAAAGAATAAAAAAAATGAAAGAGAAAATGAAAAAGAGCAAGAGTATTGAAAAGGAATAAAATAGTGAAAGAAAGAATAAAAAGAACGAAAACAATAAAAATAAATAAAAGAAAAGAAAAATAAAAAGGAATAAAATAATGAAAAGGGTAAAATAAAAGAAAATGAAAGGAGAATGAAAGAAATGGAAGTGACAAAATAAAATGAAAGAGAATGAAAGAAATAACAAAAAATAATGAAAAGAAACAAAATTAACAAAAAGGAGATAAAATAGAACAAAGATAGTAAAAGGAGAATAAACAGAAATAAAAATAAAATAAAAGACAGGAAAAGGAAAAAAATGAAAGTAATAAAAAGAAGAATAAAAAGAATAAAAAAGTAATGAAAAAGTAAAAGAAACAAATAAAAAATGATGAAAGTGGAAAGAAAAGAAATGAAAGTATTAAAGGAAAAATGAAAGAAATGCAAAAAATAAATGTAAATAAAAGGAAATAATAATATTAAAGGAGAGATAAAAGGAAATAATAATATTGAAGAGAAGGTAAAAGGGAACAAATAATATTGAAAGAAAGACGAAAAGAAATGATAATATTGAAGGAATAATAAAGGGAATGAAAAAAGCAAAAAGAAAATAAAAAGAAGCGAAAGTAATAAAAAGAAAATCAAAAAAAATAAGAAAGAAAATCAAAAGGAATGAAAGACAAAGGGTAATTGAAAAGAGCGAACAAAATAAGCTGGGAATTAAAAGGAATGAAAAGTAAAGGAAGAAAAAAAATAAATAGAATAAAATAAATTAGTGAGAAATGATAATTAATAAGTGAAATAAAAAAAATAAATAAAAAAATATACTTAATATTAATCATGAAGAAAAACCAAAGGACCTAAAAGAACAAAAAAAAGAAATATAAGAAACAAAGTATTAATTGTGTAAGAAAAATAGAAAGGACTATATAGGACCTTAAAGAATGTTAAGATAATTCAAATCCATGTAATAAAAAATTCAAAATGAGATATCTTAGTCAATATTAAACATACAGAAATGAAACAGATATCAAAATGTTCATTATAATAAGACAGGATCCCAGAAACTATATATAAAGGTTGTTTTAAAAAATTGAATTTTTTATATGAATTTTACCCAAAATCTGATTGGATAATTGGCCAAAAAAGGAAAAAAATCATAATAAAACTGGTATTACCTTTCTTTTATTTATGTAATTTAGTTATTTTTAATAATAATTTGCAAAATATTTTCTTATGATTTTACCCATTTTAAAGATAACCTATCTATAGAGTTTCTGGGATCCTAACTAAATGAGACTAATCTAATAAGTCTAAGATCATTAAAATCCAATCAGTAAATCTTAAGATAGCCAAATTTGAAGCTAAAAAGCTAATATAACTTTATATATTTGAAATCATAATTAATTACTAGGAAACGGAAACCATTATAAGTCCAGAGCAAAAAAAAGCTATAAATAATCATCTGATGTAGCACAAATTTATTTTTATCTTGTTTATATTTGATGTAACACAAATTTCAATGATGTGACGTGTACAGATAACTGGATATCATCATGTGACACTATTTGATATAGTCTTTCGAAAATATATATAGTTCTTCGCTTCGCTCTGGACAATAAGGTTTATATAAATCAAATTTGAGTTTTTTAGTATTCTTCAGGGTTCTATTACAATCTACTAAAATCTATTATATACTGATAATTTGATATACAGTCATCCTTCTATATAGTTACACCCTTCAGGACCAAAAAAAATGGTGTGATTATAAAAATTATATATGATGTGATTAAAGAGGAGGTTTTTTTAATAAGTTTATTAGTAACTTGGAATTAATGTAAATGTGCTTATAAGGGAGTTATGATTATACAGGAGGTGACTATATAGGAGGACAACTGTACCAATACTTTTTTTCCAAAATAGGAACATCAGTATATAGAGATTTAATTGTACTAATAAAAATATTAGTTGCATGATTGATGATCTTATTAAACTGAATAATAATTTGATTTATATTATTTAATATTATACAATTAACTCATTTTATAGACACCTTTTATATAATAGCTTTCCTTTTTTAAAGTACACATTTTTTGGTTCTAATTTTTTTATATATAACATATCTCTTTTATAATCACTTTATTAGTTATAAGTGGAAATGCAAACTTAACTCTTTCTTAAAGTTATGTCTTAGTTACATCTATGATATAACTTAATTTAAGTTACATCATATAACATTACGTCTATACATTTTATTATAAAATAATTAGTAAATAAATTATTTTGATGCAAACTTATGCTTTTCTTAAAGTTATGTCCTAATTACATCTATGACGTAACTTAACTAAAAGTTATGTCATATCATTAAGTTTGCACCCTTAGTTATAAGTACAATCACACTAGTTCCATATTATAATAAATATATATATAAGCATATAAATTACATAATTTGATGAAATATTTAATAAGATATATTATACATATTATATAGCCTGGAAAAGTCTTTATTTTTCAAAGATTTTTATAATATTTTTAACAAATAAATAATTTTAAGCATATTTTACATTATTACAATTTTTTTGCATATACTGTATAATCATATTTATTTATATATGAAAATACTAAATTAATACTTTTACCAATATGCATACCTTATTATAATTATATTATTAGTAGTTTCAAGAGGTGTAATTATAAAGGGAGTTGACTGTATATTTTTATAAAGTATATAAATTAAAATTAAAATTGAAATTAGGAATTAATCTGATTTTACAAAAAATGTAATTAAATTTAATTTCAAACTATAATCATAATTGAAGTAAAATTAAATTTAGAAATTTACAATAGAAAAATTTTAAAATATAATATAAAATATATGTTTGTTAAATTTTGGACATCAGTTTGATAAAAAATAAAAAATTACTAAATTTATAATAAAAATTATTAGGTACTCTAATTTAGGCTGCACCAAACCTAAACTTTATTTAACATAACAGAGCCATGATTTATCAGAGAGGGCGCATTTGAACAACAGTTAAACATATAATAAATCACGTGATACATATTATTATTTATGGTATTTACGCCTTACGGTATTTATTAATTAAATTATTGAAATACGTTACTGTATAAAATTAAATTATTGAGATAAATAAACTAATAAATTATGAAATAAATTAATGAAAAATTAACAAAATCTCAACTTTACTTAGTTACAATCCTTAAAATAAACTTTATATTGAACAATTCTACAATTATTACCAAAATTTTATTCAATTACCAATTTTACGTTTCTTTGCAGCTCTTGTATAAGTTTTAATTTCACCATATGCAAAAATATTCTTCCCTGCATTTCAGCACAATGTACAGTATGGAAACAAGGATAAGTATTTCAACTTAAGGTTTTTCAAAGATTCTATCAATTCATTATCATGTCCACACCAATAGTAAGTATTACCATTATTAGTATTACTTTTTCAGCATGAATAATATGCCAATTCCATTGGCATTTCACAACTAATTTTTTCTTGTACAAAAATTTTGTTGTATAGGATATTATCCTCTAATATAAATGGTGATTTACAACTGTAATCCCAATCATCTATGGCAATTTGGCATGCTATTTTATCTTCTGCTGATAATGCATGATCACTGTAAAGACATCGTATCTTTTCACATTGAAAATATTGAATAAACTCACGAATTCGTATATTTGTAAAAATTGATGATGGTATACATTCACTATTTACTATTGTTATTATAAGTATTGGACGATATTATTCTGTTGTTCCTGACCAATATGTTATTTGAAAGTTAGCATAATTATCTTTATCCACTACAATTAATGAAATTTTGTTTGTCAAAAATTCTATATATAATAAAATAAAAAAATCTTATGACGCATTTGTAGAAGGAATGGGATCCGGTAGCTAATTAAGTGAGTCAAAAATGTCATCTGGAAGCTGAACAGATTGACAAATAGTACATGATGATTGCCCACATTTTTTTATTTATTTATAAAATAATGAGAATTTATCCTATTATAAATGTATTAAATTGATGTTTAAAAAATGAAACTAACTCGCCTGAAAAACATATTGACGCTGCCTGCAATGTGTTTTCATAAATTGCTGTAATTGTATTTTTTTTGATAAAATATTGCTTGTTATTTCTGAAATCTTTAAGATTCGATCAATCAATAAAATTATCTAAAAACAATGTGTTATATTGAAATAAATATTAATAAATTTTCAGTATTAACGTTAAGTTATGTAATTTTCTAAAATTACTTACATTAAAAAATTCATCAATCATAGTTTTATCAGCTAGATCATAGCACTGAAATAATTCATCATGTAAAACTAATCTTTCTGTATGTCCTTTCAATATCTGTTGTATGTGTGTTATATATTCACATAAATCACTCTGCAAAGTTTCATTTGTTTTAACAGCAGCACAAATTTCATCTAATGTATCCAATTTAGCAAATGCAGTTTCTGATTCTGGACTATACATGGGTACCTAAACCTCTAAAGCTATTTCCTAAACTTTCGGGTTTTAATAAAGTTTCGGTTTAGGTATATTTCGGTATGTATAATTTCGGATCAGATTTCAGTTTTTATAGTTTCGATATAAACTATCCCTAAATGATTTCAGGTAGTTTCAGTTTCGATACCCATGTTTATTCTGGACTCATAGCATTTCTAACTAATGCCACATCCTGTAATCCTAAATTCAATATAGACATAATCCTTTCTGCGAGATTGGTCCAATTATGATGTGGTGCTGTACATATAGCAATAAGCATATCAAAATTCCCATGTAAAAAAGACAAATAAGAGAAATTTGAACTGACCCAAATATTGTATGATGGTCTGGACCACCATCAGTATAAAGGCATAGAATAGGGGGAATATTGTTAAGATAATAAGTAAAAATTGTGTTATAAAACTCAGTAGTATATCTGATTAAAGTTCCGAATATGCAACCCAAAATGACCTGCATTAACCCACATGGACCTGCATAATATAAATAATACAATTGAAGGTATCGTAAAAATTTGAATTGCTGTATAAATAGTACTTTAAAATTAACCCAAAATTTTGACCTGACTTGACCCGACCTGATCTGTTAAGAACACTATATCTGATAGCACTACTAGGTTGGAATACTGTATCTTTAAATGAAACAAATACTTTTTCACTATAAAATGAATTTTCAATAGATTGGAGAATATTACAAAAGAATATTACAGAAGGTGTAAGCGATAACTTTGTGAAATCATGATCACATGCAACTAAAGGAGTTTCTTGAAAAACTATAATTTTCCTATTGCGAACATCAGTAGAAGTATTGATACCTTCTCCAATAAAAACCTTATGTTTATCATCTGCACATATAAATGAAACATACTAATGATACAAAATTGCAAATTTTCGTAAATATCAAAAAAGAGCTGTACAGTAATGTATATCTGGGTGGTCTTTATAAAGCTGTCTTGCTTGAACCATAAATTTGATATTAAAACGTCCAGTATATTGTTTAGCAGTTTCTGTTATTGGATTTGTTAGTTGAAACTGCAAACATATTCATTCTTCACTTGAAATTAAAACAGTTTTTGATATAAATTTTTCATTCAACCATTTAATGATTATTTTACAAAGATCACGTATTGAAATAGTAAGTGGCATATATAGAATATTTCCATGTTACTGATCATCAACTGCTGGTGAATTCTTAAACCAAAATTAATTAATTAAATATCAATACTTTACATATAAAATAAAGTAATTAAGAAAATAAGTTACTTCATTAAAATAAGCTTCCATTTCATCCCAAAAAATATCAAATTTTGTTCTTTTAAATCCATTATTTTGACATAAATCACATATAATTGACAGATCTTCTATTGTTAACATGAGTTGAAGCTGTTCTTCTAGTTCTTTACAAATATCATTTGATGTTACAGCAGCATTACCACTTAAATCATAATATAAAATGCGTAAAATAGCAGGTATAATATTCTTAACTAATAAATACTATTAGAATTATATGTAACTATTAGTACATTTAATTCAGAATATTTTTCAGGTAAAATACAAATAAACTAACCTTTTTTAATGCATTTTTTTTGCATTTGTTGAGTGAAATATTGTGGCAATTTTTCTTGTATAGTTGCTAGCATATGTGCTTGTGTGGTTTCTGATCGTTTTTTAGGATTAATTAGAACTTTCCAAATATAATTAAGTATACCAAGATAATTGCCATGATAATATCGATATAAAGTAACAGAAAACTGTATTTAAAGATCTTTAAAATAACAGTACCGTTGTATTGTATCTTCAGGTAAAAAGCTATTCAAATTAATTTTGGTATAATTAGCCATATTGGATAGGTGATCTTGAAGTTGTTGGTATTATGCATAAATTTTTTAACAGGAATCTATTGTATATACTTTTAGATCATTAGCTAGCTGATGTGCTGATGTATCACTCAAGTGCATTTGTTTCATAGATTTATTAATTTGTTCTAAGTTGTTTGCATATTTTCACAATGAAGATGTAAAAATAAAGACTTCTTCAATAATATTCTCCTAACTTTCACTAGCTGCTCATAGTTGTGCTGCTGATAATTCTAATAAAGAAGCTAATTTTTTAAGCTTATCATGCTCAAGGTTATATTTAGCATGCTTTCCAGTAAAAAAATAAAGATTATAATTTTGGTCTTTTTGATATTGATTTAATTCATTGAATAATTCTCCAAGTAAAAGTGATCATTCTGTAAATTTTATACGATGTAGATCTATGTACCACAATGCTACTGTTAAACATTTAACAAACTCTTTTCAAAAGTATTTTGTGTTCCATTTCTCCATCCAACCATTTTACTTTGAAATAATTTAATAATACTTTACAGAAACTTGAAATTTACAAGCAATGGTATTTCGATATCATTTTGATACTAGTTTGATATCATTTCAATATCATTTTGATGTCATTTCAATATTAAATCAAACAATATCAAAATGACATCGAATTGATATTAAAATTACATCAAAATAATATCAAA
>JADRCO010002743.1:0-12445 GCA_021464525.1 Rhizophagus sp. LPA8_4_AMF
GTGACAATAATGAAAATTATGAAGATAATGATAATGGAAATGATGAAGATAATGACAATAAAAATTATGAAGATGATGACAATGAAAATTATGAAGGTGATGATAATGAAAATTATGAAGATATTGATGAATGTATTATAGATGATTAAGATGAAGCATTAAAACAAAACGAACTACTAAATAATAATGAAAACTTTTGCCTATGTTTTGAAAGTATTACGGCAGCATTACTTTTTTGTTAGATTCATAAGCATAATATTTCAACAAAAGCTTATAATAAACTGATTGATATATTGCAGCATCCTCAGTTTTATATAAATGATATTATAATAAACATCTGGAAATTTCAAAAATGGAGACAACGTTTACCACTTATTTCTATTCGATCACGTTATGTTAAAATCTTATCTAAAAAAATACCATCATAGGATCAAAGATTTTTGCATTATTTATTGGCTCATCAAAAAGAGAACCACCTAAAGTTAAAAAGTATGTACTTGTGGCCATGTCACCCATACCCTTTTTACTAACTCCCTTATGCTTGGATTTTGTAGTTTGATCTCAACAATTTATACTAGTAAACCAGCTTATTACTTATTTGTTTCTGATATTATCTGATACATTCTTAATAATTGTTCTTTATTTAACAAAATGTACTTTAGTCCTGCATTGAAGGTAAAAGAAAAATCAGAATTTTGTATGGTGATCTTTGGGGAGAATCACCTCAATTTGGTCAAGAAACTATTGTAATTAAACAAGGTATATATTATGGTATTTAGTTATTTAATTTTTTTAAATAATATATTTATATAATATTTTATTAAATCTTTATTATATATATAATATTATATCAAATTGGTGATTAAAGGAATTTTTCCTTTGAGTTTGTATAATTTCGTTCTATTTTTTGTAGGATCACAAAAAAATGCTACAGGCTAAAGAAATTAGTATAGATTTATTACACTTTATTTTTCAGGAAATTTACACGCAAATTTGACTACAAAGATATGATCATATGCAACAATTAGAAAAATCTCTGGGTATAATGAAAAAAGATAAAAATATGCCTGATAAGAAGTATAATTACAAAAAACATAAAGAAATTTCTGCAAATCGTTCAAAAGCTACTACTCCACATTTTATTGGGATAGAAAGTATCAAGGAGCATATATTGGTTGGTAAAGAAATCCTAGATTTTATAGTGTATGTGATCTGAATGGGTATTAATATTATGACCTCTTCTTGTTCTTTCTGTTACTTTTAAAAAGTACGGAGTTTAATTAATTTTTGTTTAATTTTTACCTTAATTCAGTTGTCGTTGGTAGTCTATTATCTTTTAGTTTAGTTTTCTATTAAGTCTAGTTGTAAGATTTGTAGTTTTATATAGTTTTTTTACTATTTTTTGACCTTTGTATCTACAACTTCACATCCTGTAAATCTCTTTTGACCAAATAAATATATGCGCAAAGCATCTTTGTGAACTGAAAAAAAAAATATGTAATACTTTTTTAATATAAAATTTTTAGAAATTGGTGTGATAGTGACTATATGCAAAATGTGACTATGTAAGATAGATTTTATATGTAAAAATTTAGGATACTCAACTAAGGTGACTATATAGATAATTGTGACTATAAAGGAGGTGACTATATAGAGAGTTAACTGTACCCTATCTTGAAACAAAAGGAGAAGTACTGGATGTTTTTAAAAAAATAAAGCTTATACAAAATAAACAAGCAATTGGTATGTATTATTAATTTCATATATTTAAAAATTTCTGATAATTAATGTAATTTTAATTATAGATTGGGCTAATGATAAAAATAAAAAGTAGGTTTTATCAGATATTTCTAAAGCATTCATATTAATGCCTATGGAAACTTGGAATCTTTCAAGGTTTAATACTAATGTTAGTGAGTCAGCACATACTAATATCAATAGAGATGATGTATCTTTATCACTTCTTGGAGCTATTCACAGGTGATTTTTTTTAAAAAAAAAATTTATTCAATTATTAAATTTTATTCTAATTATTTTTTTAAAAACATTTACAGTGCACAATTATATGATAAAATACAATAGATCACTGGATATAACCTTTAAGTTTTCAATATTTCTGAATCTTACAAAAATAAATCTTTATTAAAAAGGATGTAAGATTCTGAAAATAAATCTCGTAAGTATTTTACATAGTAAATTTTATATTAATTTAATAATTAATATACTAAATAACATTCAAAAAATATTTTAGAAAAAAGGGCTAATATCACAAAAAAAGCAAGTAGAACAAAAAAGCAAAAAACAAACTCAACCACTAGAAATAATTCAAATGCTTTAAAAGAATCAAATTTATCTAATCAATAACAATAAGAAGAAATTCTTGCATTTGAAAGAGAGAGGAATAGAATTTGAAGAAAAGATTAATTTAGAAAAAATTAATAATAGATTATTTTCTAGTTGGTAGATATTTCTTTATATTTTTTCTGGCATTTTAATAGATCTTTGCACATAAAGATTTTTTACATTTAGCATTCCATTAATAAAGTTTATACTAATATTAGTAAATAAATATAAAAAATTTTTTTATTTTATATTAAATTATATTTATTTTATTTGTTTTTATTTAATAATTTCAAAGGAGGACTCTTTCCAGTAAAGCATACAAAAGATATATACCGGCAAATTTTGACTTTTATTGTTAACAAAAGTTTATTATTTTACTTTGTTTTTTTAGAAAATATTGTTTAAAGTTATTATTTTATGTTGATATTATACTTTATATATGTTATTATTAACTTTTATTATGAGTAACAAGTTCTTTAAAGAATTTAAATTTCTTTCGGAAGTTTTCAGCTACCTGAAAATGAACAAGACAATATTGAATTTTGATTAAAACCATTTTTTAGCGAAGAGAAATAACAACTTGCTTCTTTTCTAGGTAATACAAAAAATATTTTGCTCTTATTGCTTTGGATAGGAAAAGAATTTCATAAATGTGCAAGTAAAAAATGTTCTCTTAAGAATACTTTAAAAAGGTTAAATAAAAAACATAAACAAAAAACCCCTATTTTGGACAAGTCTACATAAAACAAGACAACTTTTATGAATATAGATACTTCAACTATATCATACAGAATCTTTACGACATGATCAGGTAAAGTCATCAGATTACATAATCTCATCTAATACGCATCATGATAACACAAATAAACCAACTTCACGTGATAGACTTAATAATAACAAAAAGGCTACTTCGAGTTCTTTTTAGTTTTTACCAAATTTTATATAGATTTTTCTTTTATCTTTTTTTTTCTTTTATTATTTTTTCTTTTATTTTTCTATTCTTGTTTTTATTTTACAAATTTATATTATAGTATTTTCTTGGGTAGATTCTTTATGTTCTATTATTAGATTATGTTGGAAAGTGTAAAGCTTTTAATATTTTCTTTTGGTTGAAGTCCGATCTACAATAATCTACTTGATCAACATATACAGCCATAATGGATTTACCATATACGATAGTGAAAAAATTAACTACTTTACCACTTGACTGGCTGAAGGATTCCTTGCTCCTAGGTTTGTTAACTGTAAATATATCAGAGGAATTTCTACTTCAGAGATCTTACGCAGGCGCTAAGGAAGTTATGTGAATTAGTGGTATACATTTTATTTTTTGGAGGGTCAGCGGGGAATTATAAAATATCACATCATAGCAGGTCCTTGGATACTAAATTCCATTGACTATAGGGCAGTCTGCTAAGATGAGGTGTTATAGACATACTTCTACCTATATAGAAGCAAATTCCACCAACAGTGCACACAGAGGGTTTAATAGAATAACGGGTGGTATTGAATTTATTAATATTAGATAGCTTTCAGTTAAACTACATGTATTTTAAACATTAACTCTAATAAAATTTAACATGCGCTGTGGAAAAAAATTATATATATATATCACTATTCTTATTATAAAGTATTAAAATATAAGATGTTTAATTTATAAAATTTTATTTAAAATTTACAGGAATTTTTTTTTTAATTGTGTTTTAAACTTTAATAATTAGGTGAAATATTAAATAAAATTAAAAAAATACTAATTAAAAATAAATTAGAAAAAATAATATTATAAATGGATTTAAGAAAATTTGAAATTAAATATTAAAAAATCAAAAAAAATATCAATTAAAAATAAATTAAAAAAAATCAAAAATACAACTAAAAAATACTAATAAAATTATAATAAAAAATTTAAAAATTAAAGAAAATATAATTGTCTGGAGCTTTAGCGAAGGACTATTTACTGTAGCAAACTAGTAAAACCGGTTTAACCTATGTTTTTTTCCTTCCTTCCTTCCACCTATGTCATTATAATTTCCTTTTTTGAATTACACCACCCCTGCTTATTTCCTTTTTGTTTGTATCACATTTATTTGTAACACATTTTTGTAATGCATTATTTATTTTTAAACAAACCACTGCGCCATGATTTAATTATGCGACGGACTTTCAATGGTTCCCGTTTACCTAGTTTATTATTCAGTTTAATTTAGTTTTTTGCAAAGACTAATACCAACCAAATTGATTAATATCAATATAAATGATTACTAAAATTCATGAGTAATGTCAGTTCTTATATGCTTAAAAATATAAAATAAATATATAATCAATAAAGCAAAAAATTTTTCTGTCCTTGTAACACTGGTGATAATTTACAATATCCAAAAATTAAAAAATACTATAAAAATATTAAAATTAAAAATTTAAAAATTGAATTAGGAAAATATTATAAAACAAAATAATAATCTGAAACTAAATACCAAAAAATTATAAAAGATTATATATGCAAAATTTTATTATAACATTTTATTTTATAATCTTTTTCAAGATAATATTCTTAAATTAAAAACAAATATTCAAAAATAACAAAAAAAATTCATTTACCATTACTAATGCTTTATATTTATAACTTTTGGGTGATAAAAGATCAATTTGAAGTAATAAATGTATATTAGCATAAGTTAAAATTAATTTCTTTTATTTGCTGGCGCATTTTAGCATTAAATGCTTTGCCCATTGGTAAACTGTAAACTGTTAGCGCTTTAATGTTAAACGCTTTGCCCACCTTAGCAAACTGTTTGCACTTTAACGTTAAATACTTTGCCTATTGGCAAACTGTTTGCACTTTAACGTTAAATGCTTTGCAAATATTAGTTATACAATTAGTAAATACCTCACTTACATTTTCTCTTTCAACCATCAGTTCCCCAAAAGCGTGATCCTATTAGGTTTGACGGTATTGGCAAAGCATTTGACTGTAGAGTCAAATAGTTTGACGGTATCAGCAAATCATTCGAACTTTGCAGTTAGCCTTGACCGTCAAACAGTTTAACTCTCAACGTTAAACTTCTGTCCAGCCCGGCATGGCATAGTAAATAACTAATACATATTTCTTCCTATCTCAGAATTTGAAAAAAGCTAGTTTTAAAGCGATTTTTCATTATATATGAAAGAAATTTTTATTAACAAAAATGGGAAGTAAAGATTAAAGTTGATGGAACACATAATAATCTATCAATTTTCCGATTGATGTTACACAAAATTCAGTTAATATGAAAATGATCTGCGTGTGACATTTGATTCTAATTTGAATTTGTTAAAGAATATTTGATAGAGCCAAAATTGTCAGATTTTGGTATTTCCAAAAGCCTTAACACCGGAACAAAATTTTGTTAATAGTGATTTTGGAATGATTCTATAGATTAGAACCTAAACGCCTTGAAATCCAAGCTATCCACATGACAAAGTTCTGACAAATATAGGGGTATTATTATAGGAAATATCAAGCGGAAAACTTCCTTTTGTCTTTCGAAAGCTCTCGATATGATGCTGCATTGGGATATAATTTGCTTTACCAAGAATGCTGGATAGGATTCCACAAATATTGTTACTGTTTGCAATCTCTTAAAAAATAATTGAAAACTCTGCACAGGAGACAAAAGTCAGTTAACTACCATATTATCTGAGCAAAATGCAATTCATGACAACTCACTATTATTTTTTGGATGGATAAGTTATTTTTTCTGATCAAACAAATGACTCAACAAAACACTAAGGTATGTATTGTTCCGTGAAACATTTTTATTCTTGACTATCAGTTGAATATTACAATATTGACAGACCAAATGAATTCTCAGATAAGTGCAATATAATCTTGTAATTCCTGACAAGATTGGAAATTATGCTGAACACGTTAAGGATTCAGCTCTGTTAAATACCCAAAAATCTACTATGTACATTGAACCTTCTCACATATCGGAAATAGTTATACAGTCAAAACCCCTCCAAAAAGATAGAGAATCTCCAATTGACGTGACATATACATCTACTCTGAAAACAGGTTCCTCAACAACGCCTGGATCTCTACATAATCAAGTTATCTCATCATCCAATAATTAAAACTTGCAAAACCGAAGTTTCATAAAAGTTTCTGACTCACCAAAGCAGCCGCGTTACTATAATTATGGGACCGACCTAAAAGTTGTAGTTGTTGGTGACGGTGGAGTTGGTAATAACAAATCTTTTGCACGTTTATATATACTAATCACTTCGAAACCCGTTACACGCAAAAAAATAATAAAAATTGTGAAAAGTCGCTATTACATGATGCGAATTTGCTATTGTTCAATAGAAAGAGCTAAAATTTCAAAAAAAAAAAAACACATTTTTTATCATGATTTTTTTTTTTTTAATTAGTAACCCATTTCTTTATTAATTAGTAAATATATTACATTATATAGTACAAAAAAATAAGAAATACATAGAAAAGAAACCATAAAAATTTATTGAAACTCTATATTAAACTAATCAGTTATTTTAATTTTTTATCATGATTTTACCATTATTATGATGATAATTATAGAAATGTTACCCATTTATATAACAACCCGATTTAACAACTTAAAATTTTCATCAAGCACCAATTTTGAATTTTATACAACTTTACCCATTTTAACGGTAACCTAATATACTAATATACAGAGTTTATGAATTAATGGCTAACGACAGGGTAATGAAGGGTGAAATTAGTAATCTCCCGTCGGTCGATGTCATAAAAAACAAATGGAAAAAAGAAGACGTTATTACTTTCTTACTAAGAGAGGACCTGAACTTAGACCTTGACGACGAGGACAGAGAAATAATCAAAAGTAGAAAAATAAGCGGTAGTGACTTTCTCCACTTGACGACAGAAAGACTCACAAAATATGGATTGGAAGAAGGACCGGCTTTTAGGCTCGCGATGCTGTCTAAGAAAATCAAAGGAGAGCTAGGTGTGTTAAGATAAAATAACGTAATTTTTTTTTTTTCGGTTTTCTGACATATTTGTCATATTTGCCAATAATTCCGTATACTTACTTATCTTGTGCCTTTCTTTCCTGCTTATCGTCAAACACGCCCAAAAAACACATTTACGTTATCGTAGTAGATAGAGAGCGAATAAAAATAAAAATCGCTGATGCTTTTCCTCAAGGTATAATTCTGGTAGGGTTGTTGTATACATATATGTTGAGACTGACTTGACATTATATTATGCGTTAGGCTTGCCATACATTGAGCCAGAGCCTTTACTTCGCTCTTATGGCGCCGATTGGGTATACCAACCTGACCCAGCTCTAAAACAAATTTTGCAAAAGGAAATTAAAGAACATTATGTAACTTTTCTTCGAGGAAATTTTGATAAAACGGAAATCCCATTATATCTCTTTCTTTCTGGATCTGGCACCGGAAAATCTCGAAATGCTAGTGAATTTTACCAGACGGCAATGAGTTGTTTTTCACCTAAACAAGATAAAGAACTATTTACAAAAATTAAAAATGCTTGTGTATTTCATGTCAGCTATGAGAATGGAACCAATTTACGACCATGGGAAAATCCTTTTGAGGCCGTTGGTACTCGAATGCTATCACAGCTTCTTAGAAAAAAAATGCATTTTGGTGATGTTCTTAGCACATATGTTCCACCGGATCCAATTACTGTGTTGTCATTGGTTGCTAAACATAAGAATCAAAATTTAGAGGACATTACGGTTATTTTGATTGTTGACTCCTTGCAAATGCTTATGAAAAGTACTGATGATAGTTTTAATAAAGATTCTGATTTTTACCGTACTATGTCATCTGTTGCAGACCTTGCATTGAATGGAATTTTTCTAATGCCATGTGTTACTTCAACAATCACTTGCTCAGTTGAGAGAGCATTAGTATATTCGCATAGAAAACGGGTGTACCTACCTGTCACTTCTCTGAATCCTCCAACGTACCGCAAAGGAAGTAGAGTAGTCCCGGTCTTTGAAAATAAGGGAATTATGAATTTACTTGTGGAAGATTGTGGGGGACATGGAAGGGCTCTAGAAGTTCTAAGTTTGTGCATGGCCGGTCGTTCCATTGAAAACTGTAACGTTGATAATTTGATGCATGACCTTCGTCTTAGGCTCACTGACCGATACGCAGAAGCTATCAAAAATACTAGCAGCGATGCTAGAGCTATTGCACGGGCAATATTAACACGAAGTCTCTTAGATATAGACAAGCCTATTCCTAAAACAGAAAAAAAGCCAGATCAATTCGTTCACAGTGGCTTGATTCGATTAGTAAGAAAAAATGAAGCACCAAAGGGATACCTCACTGCGCCATATATCTGGCTCTGGATATTTGTTGAAAAATCTTACGATTGGGGAGATCCAATACTTCGAGATTGGCCATTCTCTGACTATAAAGAGCAACGAGAACTTCTGTCGTCACCGGGATCTAAATCATGGAGGAGTTTTGAAAATTTTGTCGCAAAATTTCGTTGCTTAAAGTCAGAAGTGATCGATGATAATGATAAAACAACGATTTCGGAGGTTCACGCGGGAGCACGTTTGAATGGTGATCTCGAATTTATAAATCACAATTTGCAGCTTGGATTTGCCAAACATCGAACAGACACAAACTCCGAAAAACACATTGCAGATAATTTGAATGTTGAATGCGATAATTCTACCGTTGATGTCCGGAAATTCAAACATTGTATTATTAACGCTCCAGGATCACCATATGGAGATTCCTTCATTTCATTAGATCTGTCAAATGGCAAGAGTGTGAACGAAGTTCAGCAATGCAAACTCACACGAAATCCGATCAGTCAAGAATTATATCAAATAGAACGTGAAAAATCTTCATCAAAAAATGATTTTTTTATCTTATTTACAACTTCGGAAAATTGCGATATAAAACTTCCAGAACGATCTGGAATTGTAGATGGGGAAAATTTTAAGGACTATTTTGGGCCATTTGCTGGTAGAGCATATAGGCATGCTAGAGTCCGATCTCCTGTTGGCAAGGTGAACATCAATACCGAATCTATTGAGCGACTCCGCAGTGTATATCAAATTGGCGAAAAACGAGCAAACATAATCATTAAAGAAAGACCATTTACAGATATTATGGACGCAAGTGTAAAGACGAGTATACCAATGAAAACATTAAAGAAATTTTATTTCCCAAATGAGCGTAACTTTCACACGATTTCTCGTATTTTGCCTCGATTTATATGATTATGATACTGAATGAATGTGTAAAATCAATTTTTTTGTTTCATTACAAGTATAGTATAGAATAGAATTAGGATAGTTTAGAGAATTATGATAGGATAATCATTTATTGTAATAAATTATAAATCGCAATTCAAAATCCATAAGGTATCATAATATATCTGCATAATAGTAAAATTTTCATTTTTTGCTCTGTATATATGCTTGCTTTAAATTAGTTTAGTTGTACCACTTCTTTCAGTGAATAGCATACTGAATGGCCAGTTTGATTATCCATATTCATAGAAATGGTTCATAGGAAGTTGTCCTATCTTTGGCTTCTTTTGTATAATTAATTGGAAATTTGTAATTTTAATTCCTTGAAAAACTTCTTTTTCTTATATAGCTTAGTAAAATATATAACGGCATCCCAAAATGATTTGGACAGCATGTATAACTACTCATATAAAATTTATTAAAATCAAGTGATTTTACTTATATAATAAACTTTAATATACAGTATATACAAAAAAATTTTAATTAGATATATTTTTGATTATTTATTATATTTTTTTTTGAGTTTTACAGTAAATCTGATTCATATAATTTAAATAAAATTTAATTGAGATAAAGATAAAGATATGCAAGGCCAGTTTTAAAGATAAAATTAAATAAATAAGATTAGATCAAAATGAAATCAAAGATAATTTATATAAAATTAAAACAAATAAAAGTCAAAGACAAAATTGAATGAAATCAAATGAAATCAAACATAAAATATACAAAATCAAAATAAACCAAAACTAAGAAGATAAAAAATTAATTAAAATAAAATTCAAATTAAAAATAAAGTAAAATGAGATTAAAAATGAAATTATAAAGTTAAAATATAAAGAAATAGCAATTATTTTTTAAAACTAAAAATAAAACATTCAAATACATCAATAATATAAATTTATATTAGCAAATATAGCAAGAAAAAAATGATAAAAAAGAATATAAAATTCTTTATATATATGATAAATGAAATGAAATTAAAAAATTACAACTGAAAAAAAAAGTTCAAGAAAAAGCCTAAAAACAAATCTTAAAGAAAAAATAAAAGAAAGATTCCAAAAATAAAACTTAAGAAAAATCTAATAAAAAAATTCAAAAAGAAATCCAATGAAAAATCTGACTAAAAGTCTAAAAAAGAAGAGAATAAAATGAAAAATAATAAAAAAAAACTGATTAGCTGCTATAAGAGGAGTGACACTTATTATGTAATTATTAAAGAGAAGGAGAGGGATAATTAAAATCTTACATTATACTTAATATAATCACATGATTTATAATATAATAATTTGATTGGCTGTTAAATCTGATAAGGATGGAAGGAGGTAAGTTTATATTAAACTAAATATGACGTAATATATATTACTGCTCTAAAGTATAAAAGAAATATACTGAAATTTTTAAAATTTTGAATTTATTATTATTAGAATATTTTTTTATTTTAAGTGTAATTGGTTAAAACTTTTATTAGGTAAATAATAATTATTAAATTATATATTATATTAGTAAATTTTACTTTTGCTATGTAATAAAAATGTTTAGGTGATATTAAATATAAATATATTTATTAGATATTTATTAATTGGTAATTTATATTAGTACAATTAGTCATTAAGTTGTATAAAAAAATACTATTATGTAAATCTGATAAAATAGTTAAAATTCAAATTTATTTTATAAAGTGAAATAAAGTTTCTATACTAATATCTACAGGTATTTGTTCATCTAAGTTTTATATACTAATATAATATTTCAAGTTCTAATATTAATTTTAATTTGATTTTATTTGTCTCCAACATTAGTTTTCTAAATAAAATAAAATGATCATTAGTTATATATAGACATACAGAATTAGAAATATTGACTTTAGTAAAACTCAGTGAAATTTATATTTTTTTAACTAATAAAATTCTCAAATTTTTAATATTAGTCTTGCAAATATATAGTCATAACTCACAACCTACTTTTATATTTACAAAATAGTAATAAAAACTATTACTGAATAGTGTTACCCAAAAATAAGAACTCAGAATGTATAATTTGCAAGATTTATTACTAATTCAATAATATAATTTATAATGTAATAGTGACTATATATGGTTTTTTATAGTAAAAAGAAAGGAAACTTAAAAAAAATAAAAAATGAATTAATATAATGAAAATTTGAACAAATTATAACATTTGAAATATTTTTTGTATATAAATATTTCTCTCTTTTTATCACAAAAGCCCTATATATTTCTATTATAATACTTTATATTATACAAACATTTTTTAGATTTATATTTATAATATACTATTCTTTAATATTGATAAATCAAAAAATTTCTTATAAAAAAATTTTTCATATTTATCAAAAAAGTAAAAAAGGCAAATAGTAAAAAAAATAAAAAGTACAAATAAGTAAATAATATCAGCAATAATAAGGTATAACATTACAAAATTTTACACCTTTAAAATATCCTGTAAATTTACATAACCTTCAAAATATTATATTATGTAATAATCCATATTTTTACATATAGTATTTCATTTATTTTTATGTAATATTTTGTAAGTTTACAATATATATAAATTTTACAACTGTAAAATTTTATATTTACAGTGTAATATTTTAAAATGTTGTTAGGATGAACGGGATATGGTGGTATCATACCCTATAAAAAAAATTTATACTTAAAATATATTTAAAATACACTTAAATTTCTTTAAAATATACTTAATTTTCTTATTTTATACTTAAAATATACTGAAAATTGAATTTTCGCAAAATCAGTATCTAAATTATAATTAATATATATTTAAATTATATTCAATTTATA
>JADRCO010002744.1:0-12441 GCA_021464525.1 Rhizophagus sp. LPA8_4_AMF
TTTTTGACAAACCCTTTTTTTTTTCTAATTATTAAAAAAATTTTTTTTTTTTTTTTCGTAAAGAAAATCTACAGTTTGATCGTGGGAAACACATTGTTAGCAATGTCAGGTAAGGGGGCTTCGATAATAGCACATGAGATCAGTCATATGATCAACTATAAACGGTAACGGAAAAACATTTTAAATAATATTTTTTTTTTTTTTTTTTTTTTTGCAATATCAAATAATAATATTTTTCCAATATCAGATAATAATAATTTTGCAATATCAGATAATATTTTTTTTACTATTATGCTAAATCAGATAGTTATTGTTACTAGTATAATTTTAGTCAATTCTAGTCGTAATATAATAAAGATTAAATGAATATAAATAAGGCAATAATCTCTTTACAAAAAAAAAAAAATAATAATAAATATATAAATAGCCCTTTTTTGAAACAGTTTTGAAAATAATAATAATTATAATAAAAATGATTATTCCTACGGAAGATATAATTCAACAACAACAAAATTTCGAACAATTATGTGAACGTATCAAACATTTAGATATACAACAAGTTAATAATATCATTAATAATAACAATCCTAAATTATATCCAACTCAACTTCCTTCAATTAATGAATTGATAGATAATCAATCATTAATAATACGTATGGGAGAATTAGAGAAGAGAATAAATTTACAAAATCAAGAAATTGAAAATTTAAGAAAAGAATTTTCAGAATTAAATGAAAAATTATCTTTATTAGTTCAAGTAGAAGTAAATGTTCAACTTGAATCAAAATTCAATTATATGAAACAAGAATTTGACAATTATAAAAATGAATTGAATCAAAATTTTTCAAGATATAATAACAATAACAATAATAATATTAATAATAATAATGATCTTAATAATAATTATGATAATAATAGAGTAGCCTTTGATAATACTACTTCTCACGATAATAATTTTGGAAATATTCATAAAGAATTACAAAATCTTGCAAATGAATTAAATAATGATAGGGATTCTTTTACAGAAAAAATGAATTCTTTAAGAAATATGTATAATAATCAATATAATTTTAAATTTTAATTTTATTAATATTAATATTTTATAATTTATAATAACTAATATAAAATCGTTTTAACTACTATTTTTTTGCACCCGATCTTTATTTTCCTCCTGAGATTTTTTTTTCCCGAGATCCCGAGATCTTTTCTTTTTAATAAATTTAAATTCATTATCAGTTTATCACTTTTATCACGTTTTAATTTGCGTGACTGTCGGATGTGAATTACTCTTTTAAATCGTCAGATTGATGTAAATGTCACGTCGTAAATGTCCCTAATATAAAAACGAAACAAGATTATAAATGATATCATATGATTGTATAATTTGTACCACAATGATGTAATTATTTAAATTAAGGCGTAATTTAAAAAAATGATGATAATCAAAATACCAAGATAAGTCAATTTGATAATGTAAATTAATAATTATTATTAGAAAATTTGAAAATTTGACTTATCTAATTATATTATTTTAATATATTATATTTATATTTTTTTTGTCTTCTACTATGAAACTGAACCTCGGCAGTTTTCAAAATCATCAAATTCTAAAAAAATCTTCTTTGGTAATAATAATTAATTATTTAATATTAGTTAATTAATCCATAATTAAATTCATTAATTATGAATAACATGAATTTCACGTGTATTCGTGTTCTCTCTTTGTCAATCTTCTGATCATTCCCGATGATTATTTAGTAGTACAATTTAGTTTTTCCGGAATTCTCGTGTTTTCTATTTTTTTTTCTGTGCTACGATTAAAATTTGTCTTTTTTTTACAATGGGAAAACATTTTCATATTCGTGATAATAATAATATTATTACTTTAGTAAATGGATTAAATTCGAACGTTTTAGAAAGCTATTAAATATTAACCTTTAAATATTAATCTTCTCTTCGCTTCCTTCATTTCTATTCGTATCTTCATATCTTTCATATGAAATTACGAATATATATCCAAATTTAACAAATATTTATGAGGATTTGATAAATTTCCTGATTTAATAAAAAAATTTGATGATTTTTTTAAAAATATTTTCATTCAAGAAAATTCGAAAAAAAAATGTTATAAATTGTTTATAATTAAAAATAACCAAAAAAAAAAAAAAAAAATCTGTAAAAATTTTTAATAATAGGTACAAATAATTTTCGTGATCTTGAAGTACATTATTATTTATTTTCAAAATTTGCTAATAATTTAATTTTAATTAAAAAATTAAATTTTGATTTGCTAAATTTTTTTTTTATAAATCATAAAAAAAAAAAAAAAAGTGTTTATTATAAAACATAAAAGTCGAATAAGTTAAAAAATTTTTTTACCAATAAATTACCAATAAATTGAAATAATTGATCAATAATTAAGAATAATAACCAATAATTAGTTGAAAAGTAAATTGAATTATTATTATATGTAGCGGATGATCCTATGATCCTTCAACCCAGCAACCCAGCATATAAACAAATAATAATTACCAATAAAAAAAACTTACATATTATCATTTTTTTTTTTTATATTTTTCTAAACGAGAATCGGCCGCAGTAATTATGTTTTTCCGGATTTTATGTCAAAAATGTATTAAGCCCCCTTTTTTGTGTTACTTTTCTTGAGAAAAGCATGAGATCTTTCTCACCTTTTTTTTCCCTCACTTAAAGAAAAAAAAAAAAATTTTTTCTTTTTAATCTTTTTTTTCTTCTTTACCTCTTTTCTTCAATTAAATTATCATGGAACCCCCTTTAGAAGTTCCTTTCTCAATTCAGAATAGGTTTAATAATTTATCCGTTTCTAAAGATATTACGAATAATGTTTTTTCAAATAAACCAGAATCTTTATTTCAAACTGTCGTAAAACGTGCTCAAGTTTTTGAAGAATTTAGTAAACAAATAAGTTTAGAATTACAAACATTATATCAAGATTATTTAACTCAACAAATTGAAAATGAACTACAAATTACTATGTTGAATATTAAAAAAAAGAATTGTAAATGTAAAGAACAAATTAAAGAACAAAAACAATTAATTGACTCTTTAAAAGGTCGAATTATTAAATTAGAATCAGAGTCTATTACTAAAAATCAAGAAATTTCAAAACTTAATGAAGATATCGATAATTTCCTTGAAGTTAATAAATTAAGAACTGATGGTGCTAATACTATTGTTAAAAGGAAATCTGTAACGTTTAATGATGAAATTTTGGATAGAAAAAATAATCATGATGATTCAATTCAATATCCTTCAAAAGAATCACCTGTTAATATTAATAACGAATTAAAAACTATCGAATTAGAAACTAAAGAAGATGATGAAAAATCAAAAAAACCAGAAAAATTAAAAACTGTTTCTACCGATTATGAAAATGAGAATCTTTCGAAACAAGATGAGCAAATCACCACTCCCACGATTCCAACGACTCCTACGACTCCTACGATTCCTACTATTTCTACGACTCCTATAATTCCTACGACTAATACAATTCCTACGACTCCTACAACTCCTACGACTCCTACGACTCCTACGACTCCTACTACGCCTATATATACGATTACGATGAAGGAAATTATTAAAAAATATATCGATAAAGTTAAAAATCTTGAAATGCAGGATCAACCGAAATTGGAACAAGAAATAAATCCGGTAAATCAAGAAATTCAAGTAAATCAAGATTGTAACCTGAAAAATGTTGATGATAGTTATATTGAAAGCAACTGGAATGATGATGATTCCGATAAGAACATTACTGATGATGATAACTGGAAAACAGAAAGTCAGAATGATAATATTTCTTTAAACGATCACGATTCAAATAAGAACATTAATGATGAAGATAATTGGAGATCTTGGAAATCGGAAGAAGATACTTCATTTAATAATTCTTTAAGTGATAATCATTCTAGGAATGTTAATGACGAAGACAATTGGAAATCTGAAAGACAAGATGATGATGTTTCCTTCGATACTTCTTTGAATGATAACAATAAAAATATTTATGAAGAGAATGATGAGACATCATTTAATAGGAACGCTAACGGTAACGCTAATGAAAATGGTACTTTGGGGGCTTGGGGATCTGAAGGAACTTCATTTAATAAAAACGTTAATGAACGAGATAGCTGGGGAGCTTGGGGATCCGAGGAAGTTTCATATAATAGAAATGAACAGGATAGTTGGGGAGCTTGGGGATCGGAAGGTGCTTCAGCTAATAGGAACGCTAATGATGAGGATAACTTGGATTCTTGGAGATCGGAAGAAGTACATGATAATCATTCTAGGAATATTGATGAGAATAACTGGAGATCGAAGGATCAAAAAGATGACGTTCCCTATAATACTCCTTTAAATTATAATGATTCCAATAGGAATGTTAATTACGAGAATGAAGATACCTCTTTTAATAGGAACGTTAATGAACGAGGTACCTGGGGGGAATCAGAAGGATCTTCAAATAATAATAAATATGTCAATGAACAAGATACTTGGGGAGCTTGGGGATCAGAAGGTGCTTCATCTAACAGAAATGTTAATAAGCAGGAAAGCTTAGGAGCCTGGGAATCAGAAGGACCCTCTTATAATGTCAATGAACAGAAAAGCTGGGGAGCCTGGGAATCGGAAGGATCTTCTTATAATAAAAATGTCAATGGCCAGAAAAGCTGGGGAGCCTGGGAATCGGAAGGATCTTCTTATAATAAAAATGTCGATGGACAGGATACCTGGGGAGCTTGGGGATCGGAAGGAGCCTCGTATAATAGAAACGTTAATGATAAAGACTACTGGGGATCAGAAGTTCAAGAAGAGGGTACCTCTTCAAATGATAATCGCCCAAATAGAAATGTCAATAATGAGGACAACTGGATATCGGATGGTCAAGACGATGATGCTTCATATAGTACTTCTTCAAGTGATGATGATTCAAATGAACGTGTTTTCCTTCTTAATGATGCGAATAGCTGGAGATCAGCAGTCCAAGAAGACAGTACTTCAAGTAGATATGTTAGGAGAAAGAATAGTTGGAGTTCGGAAGTTCAAGCTTATAATGCCTCTTCAAGTAACAATGATTCCAATAAGAACTTTAATAATGATAATTTTAATAGAAATGTCAACGAGGACAATTGGAGATCAGATGTCCATTCAAATGCTTCATATAATTCCAATAAGAACGTCAATGAAAGGTATAGCCGAAAATTGGGAAATCAAGATGATGTAAGCAATAATAATCTTAATTATGAGAACAGTTGGAGATCAGATGTCCATTCAGATGCTTCATATAATTCTAATAAGAACTTTAATAATAAGAACGTCAATGAAGGGTATAGCTGGAACCAAGAAGACATAAGCAATAATAATTTTAATAGAAATGTTAACTATGAGAACAACTGGAGATCAGAGACCCATTCGAATGCTTCATATAATTCTAATAAGGACATTAAGAACTTCAATAACCGGAAATCAGAATACCAAGAAGACATAATTAATAGAAATGTTAACCATGAGAACAACTGGAGATCAGAGACCCATTCGAATGCTTCATATAATTCTAATAAGGACTTTAAGAACGTCAATAACCGGAAATCAGAAAACCAAGAAGACATAATTAATAGAAATGTTAACCATGAGAACAACTGGGGATCAGAGACCCATTCGAATGCTTCATATAATTCTAATAGGGACATTAAGAACGTCAATAACCGGAAATCAGAAAACCAAGAAGACATAATTAATAGAAATGCTAACCATGAGAACAACTGGGGATCAGATACCCATTCGAATGCTTCATATAATTCTAATAAGGATATTAAGAACGTCAATAACCGGAAATCAGAAAATCACGAAGACATAATTAATAGAAATGTTAACCATGAGAACAACTGGAGATCAGAGACGCATTCGAATGCTTCATATAATTCTAATAAGGACTTTAAGAACGTCAATGAAGGGTATAACCGGAAATCAGAAAATCAAGAACACGTAAGCAATAATAATTTTAATGGAAATGTTAACTATGAGAACAGCCGGAGATCGGAAGTCCAATCAGATGCTTCATTTAATTCGAATAACAAATTTAATAAGAACCAAGCAGACGTAAGCAGTAATAACTTTAATGGCAACGTTAATCGTGAGGATAGTCGGAGATCAGCGGACCAAGTAATTGATTCATTTAATACTTCCTTAAATAATAAAGAACCTAATAGGAACGTCATTAGCGAGAGCAACAGGAAATCAGAAGTTAGACAAAATGCTTCAATTAATACCAATTTAAGTAATGATTCTAATGAGGGCGGCTTGAAGTCGGAAAATCGTTCATCTCTTTCATCAGACAATTCTATAATTCCATACTCACAAATTGATTCAATCTACCAAGAAAATCAAGCTAAACTTAATCAAATAAATTCACAACTTGATTCTCATATTCAGCAAGCTTTTAATAAACAAATGAGCTCTCAACTTCATACTCAAATTTTGGACATTACTTCCAGAAGAGAAAACTGTAGCACAGGAACTAAATCAAAACACTTCAAACTTTTAAAAAAAAGTTTTTCAATTAGTGATTTCATTCAATATACCAAAACAAATTATTTTAATTCTTTAGATGATAGTGCTAAAAAAAGTATAAACCTTCTCATTGATATAAGTTTATCAGAAGAGTTCGCACCAGAAAACATCACACTTTCTCAAAATTTAGAAGAGTATACTAGAAGAAAAATAATCCCAGAATTACCCACAGGATATAGTACTTATACTAAATTTGAGAAAAGTGAAATGTTTGAAAAATTGAATAAAGTTTTTAAAGAAAGAATTAAAAAATTGACCATATTGGAAAAAAGAGTTTAAATTCGATCTTGCAACAAAATTTAGTATCATTAATTTTTACAACCTTCTGTAGTGAAATTTTTTTTTTTTCTTAGAATTTTTTTTTTTTTTGTATGTATATAGTTTTCTTTTGTACTTATTTACGACCCTTAACAAAGATCGTCTTCAAAAAACCATCTGCACACATATTACATTACATTTTTCATCTCTATTCCTTTTTTTCTCAAAAAAAAAAAAAAAATTTAAAAATAAACCAAAAAAAAAAAAATTAAAAAAAAAAAAAATCTTTAATTACAAAATTTAATTAATAAAAAAATTATTAAAAAAGGTTATTCTTAAAGTATTAAAGATAAACATTTTGTATATATTATTTTTATTTAAAGTTTTAAGCTAAAATGTATTTTATTATATCATATTTTTAAATAAAAAATAAATAGTTTTTGGCGATATATTAAAAAATTGTTTCTTATATCTACAAATCTAATTTATAAAAAAAAAGTTTATAATAATTAGCAGGTTATTTAAAGAAAAAAAAACAAAAAATTTGGGTTTATTATTTTACTTTAGGGCTGATCAACTTAATATATGTTTTACATAATATGAAAAATCAAAACTAGAGGGAAATAAAAATATGGCCAGAATTATCATTAATTTTGGCCAAAATTATAAGTGAAATATGAATATCATGTGATTTGCAAAATTTTGGCCAAAATTAAGATTTTTTCCTAAATTATATGTACAGTATTTTAAATGTAAAATTTAAAAAAAAAGAGGAGGAAAGGTTATGTAAAACAAAGAATTAAAATAAAAATACTAATTATTATTCTTAAAATTTTGAATTTATAAAATAAAAACCAATTTTTTAAGTATTTATTAAAAAGTATTATTTATTTCAAAATTTAACTATTTATCTAAATATTTAAATTATAATAATTAATAAAAATATATTAATTTTATTTTTTTAAAAAAATTTTAATATTTCTATAAAAAAGAAAAATCCAAAAATAAAGTATACAGGTATAACAAAACCTTGAATAATACTAAAAAAATTCAAATCTGATTTTATATAAACCTTATAATAAATTCTGGTTTCAAATATATAAAGTTATTTTACCATTTTGGCTTCAGATTTTGCTATCTCAAGAACTAGTAATTGGATTTTAAAGGTATCACATATCACATGTTAATTTCATAATAATCTCCATAGTAATTTCATTATGTATAGTAATACAAATTTCTGTACAATATAAACTTCTGTAATATTTAACATATAAGAATAAATTTATATGGTTAGAAAGATACAGTTCTGAACTTCACTATTTAACTTTAAAAAACTGCATTCCTTAAGAAACTTCTTGAAAAATCTTTGCATGAAGTTGCGAATATAAATATATGATTTGCAATTAGACAATCTTGAATTTTATTGGTTATTAATATTTTTTTTATAAATAATTCACATATTAAACATAAACAAATAATTGGCAAAAAATTGATTACATGACATATATAAAAAAATGACTAATACGTAATACCCTTAATGATCTTAGATTTGTTAAATTTGTTTTATTAAAATGAATATTTTGATATTTATATGATCACTGTAAATGTAATATTAACCGAAATATTTCATTTTAAAATTTTTGTTATATGGAATCCAGGATCCTGATATGATTGAAAATATTCAGGTACATGTAAAAAATATTTAGATATATACAGAAAATATTCAAGTATAACCAGAAAATGTACCAGATTTTAAAATAACTCAGATAAGCTATTTTAAAATCTGATACATTTTCTAATTACATTTGAATATTTTCTATATATACCTAGATGTTTTCTATACACTTCTAAATATTTTCTATATATATCTGGATATTTTCTGGATTTCCTTTTTATAAATATACCAGTGATGTTGAATATTACATTACATAATATCAATATATAGCATTATATAATTATATAGCAATACAGCTTATTCATTTATTTTTTTTTTAATTTAAAAATATTATTAATGTTCTTTTTTTTTCTTTTTTTTTTTAAAATAGTCTTGAATAAGTAGTTTATTTTTTTTACAAGTTTGTCTCTTTTTTATTTAAAAATATTACTAATGTTCTCTTTTTTTTAGAAATGGCTTTAGACTTCAACCTGAATTTTGATATTATATAAGTAGATAGTTTGATCTTTCTCATGAAATTTCATTTCTTTTTTTTATTTAAAAATATTACTAACATTCTTCTTTTTTTTAAAAAAAAATAACCTTGAGTGAGTAGTTTGTTTTTTTTTACAGATTTGTCTTTTTTTTTATTTGAAAATATTATTAATATTCTATTTTTTTCTTTTTTTTAGAAATGGCTCTGAACTTCAACTTGAATTTTGATATTGCAAAATGAATTTTTGTAAGATTTTTATTGTTTAAAATATTACTAATATTTTCTTACTCTTTTTTTTTTTTAAAAAAAAATAACCTAAGAATTTGACCTAAACTTTAATATTATAAAGTGAGTGGATGGTTTAATCTTTTTTATAAAGTAACTGGAATTTCATTTTATTCTTTTGTTTGCTAATATTCTCTTTTTTTCTTTATTTTAAAAATAGTCTTAAATTTTAACCTAAATTTTAGTATTGCAAGGCAAATAGATAGTTTAATTTTTTCATAAGGATTCATTTTTTTAAAAATATTCTAATATTTTCTCTTTTTTTTTTTTTAGAAATGCTCTTAAACTTTGATTTGAATTTTAACATTGCAAGATAAATGTAATTTAATCTTTTTTATCATTTTTTTTATTGAAAAATTTTTCACCAATATTCTCTTTTTTTAAAAATGACTTTAAACTTTGACTGGACTTTAAAATTGTCTTTTTATTTTTATTAATCTTAATGTGGCAGTTTCATTTAAATGTATTACTCTTAGTTCTTTTTTGTTTTCCTTAGCTTTTAATAAATAATTGGCTTTATTTAAGATATAATTACTCTTGATCTTCTATTTTTTTGTTAATTATTCTTAATGTAATTCTTCTTTATTTTATTAACTGTTGATATAATAGCTTTTGGAACTTTTATTTTTAATTTTGCCTTTTTCTTTTAATTTGCATTTTAAAATTCTTTTTTAATAATGTTTTATTTGGTCTTTATACTTAATTTTATATCTTATAAAGCAAATTAAAAAAAAAAGTTTATAAATTAAATATATTATTACAGAATGTAATTAAATATTACATAAATTAATTTTTGAGTATTTTTTTTTATTAGAAATTATAAAATCAAAGTGAAAGATTTTAATTTTTCATGTACATCATTTAACAAAAAAATTAGTCAATAAAAAAGTTTTTAGATTATATAATATAATGTTAGATACCACTAATATGATTTAATAAAATTGTAAATAAATTCAATTTTTTTTTTTTTTCTGCAGCATATATCATACTTCATTAAAGTTAATATAAATAACAGTTTTTGTAAGAAATATGAAATTTAGCTATTTAATGTAATTAAGTATAACACCATCTATCATTTTAATGAACCTGATATGTGTACTGTCGGTGAAACTGATTCTTATATAGGTAAGAATGTGGAATATACTACTATTTTAGTGGGACTACCTTATAGTCAAAGAAATATGACGTTCAAGAATCTGCTACACTGCAATTTTTAAAACCCCCACTGACCCTCTAAAATATAAAAGGTATACTATATTTGTAGCTGAAACCCCCTAGTTTTGGTCTAGTTTTAGTTTCAGATTTTGGACAGTATTGGTATTCAAAAACTGCTTTCTGAAACTAAAACTCCTGGCCAAAATCTGAAACTATGTCTAAAATCTGAAACTATGTCTGAAACCTATTATTATAAATTCAAAACCTAAAAATAGAAATATTACAAGATTAAAATCATTAAATCGATCAACTGATCGATCTAAAATCTAAATCTACATAAAAATTTTTTCACAAAACATTCTTCTTTATTTGTTCTATAAACCTATAAACCCACATACTTTTGTTATTTCTAGTCTTTTTTTTTCCTTTACTTCCCTTTTTCACCTTATTTTCTTATAATAAACACTATAACTGTATAACAATATAACCTATTAAAAATATTAAATAAATGTTGTCCAGTTTTTTAAAGAAAGTAAGTGGGCATCCTATTAGTAAGATATGGGAGTGGTTTGTAAAAGGTGATCTAGTGCCTAATTTTAAAGGATATTATTTAGCAACATGCTCATTTTGTGAATATCATTAGTCCACAGCAAGAAACATCTCGTATATGAATGTATCAAAGTTGATTCTGATACCAAAATCAGCATTTTAATGATGCTAACTAATAATTGTGATGATTCAGAAGATGATAGTCATGATACTTCTACAACATCAATTACTAAATCTAATAAGAAACAAAAATCAAATGATAGATCACAAACTTTTATTGATGACCATTATGAAAATTTTCCTACTCCACTGGATAAAAAAGATCAAATTAACAAAGCATTGGCTAAAATGTTTGTACATTGCAACTTACCATTTGCTCTTATTGAGCATCCTTTCTTTATCAAATTTGTTAAAACTTTACGTGCTACCTATAATCTTCCAAGCCATTGGATCCTAACAGAAACTTTTATTATTCAAGAAATTTCTAGAATTAACCTTAAAGTAAACAGAATAATTAACGAAGAGAATAATATGACCATTACTTTTGATGGATGGACCAACCCCACTAGACAATCAATATATGATTATTATTTGATTACTGAAGATCGTAAAGAATATTTATGGTATTCAAAGGATTATTCTAATGTTTCTCATCACACTGGTGCATAGCATGAAAAATCCATTATAATTTAACCAGGTTTTCTGGTAAATTTATGATAAAACTGGTAAAAACTTACAATCCCAGAATTGTTTCAGTTGTGGCACAGCAGATTTCTGAAATATTTTGTAAATACCAAAAATTTCATTTGATAAATTTATTTTGCAAAAAAAGTTTTTTTTATTTTATTATTTTAGTAGTTTATTACAATATGATTATTTAAAGCCAGTACGACTTTTTCTAGCTACTCCAGATTGTATATGCATGACTATAATTAAACTCCTTACTTTCTGGCTCTTTCAAAGAAACGTGTATTAATATATCTAACGTATTTGTAGCTAATGAATTCCTATCTTTTGTTTTAATTTTATTCTGTCTACTGAAACCACGTTCACATTTTACACTTGAAAAGGAATACAATAAATTATTTGAATTAACTTGATAATATTTGGCAATATATCAATATAATCTTGTATTAATAGAAAAAGTATTATCTCTATGTCATTAGAAGTAAAATTGTTAGTAATAATCATTTTGAACCTTGCTTATTCTTCTCTGCATTTGTTAATGTCAAAAATCGCAGGTAACTGAATATTATTATGAAAATTTAGACATTCATAATATTTTAATATATTTTTTAATTCATTATCTCCAAACTACAATAGTTGCTAGGATTCTTTAGGCCATTCACGTAAATTTAATATTTTTATGGAAAAAAATAATTGCTGAGTAGGAAATCTTTGCTGGAGTTCATTAACAATACTTGTTGAATATTCAAGTATA
>JADRCO010002745.1:0-12435 GCA_021464525.1 Rhizophagus sp. LPA8_4_AMF
AAATTTGAAGCAATTCCGATCACTGGCTGCTTATTTATTGCATTTTTTGTAATTCTGAAGACTTTTTTCGACCACTGTAAGTTTCAAAAATACAAAACTTTATTTTAAAAAAAACGTTATTTTAACGTTTTTTTATTTCTTTTTTATAGGGAAACGGTTCTGAAATTGGATACTATAATCCCAATAGTAAGTTTTGGAAATATGGAACTTTATATTAAAAAAAATGTTATTTTAACATTTTTTTTATTTCTTTTTTGTAGGAAAATGGTTTTGAAGTTGGATACCGTAATCCCAATAGTAAGTTTCGAAAAATGGGATTCAAAAGTTTAAAAAAAAACATTTTAATAGCGTTCTTTTTTATTTTTCTGTAGGAAATCAGTACTAATGTGGATACCAGTTTCCATAGGTAAGTTTCAAAAAATAAATGAAATTTTTAAAAAATAACGTTTTAATAGCGTTTTTTTATTTATTTGTAGGGAAATTGGTACCAACGCGGATACCGTAATTTCAAAGGTAAGTTTTAAAATTTTTTTTGAAACTATTATTATGAGAAAAAAAAACATTTTTTAACATTTTTTATTTTTTTGTAGGAAACGGCTCTGAAGTTAAATATCGGGTCTCATTATGTAAGTTTCAAAAATATGAAACTTCATATTAAAAAAAACGGTATTTTAACATTTTTTATTTTTTTTTTTGTAGAAAAATGGTTCTGAAGTTGGATACCAGATTCTATTATGTAAGTTTCAAAAATATGAAACTTTTTATTAAAAAAAACGTTATTTTAACGTTTTTTTATTGTTTTATAGAGAAATCAGCTCCTATTTAGATACCAGTTAGTTTCAAAAAAAAATGATTTTTAATGGGTTTTTTATTTGTCTATTTTGTATGAATCAGTATTTCGTTTTATTTTGAAACTTTTTTAATTTTTTTAGTTAATTGTTTCTTCTTGTAAATATTTTATATATAATATATAGATTATATAATTAATAAATTTAATTCAGTAACTAATTTTGAAAAATTTTGAATATCCAATTTTAATAAATTGTAATATTTATACAAATCGATTTATTTTTATTGATAAAAATTGTATCAAAAGTTATCAATCGGTATGCTAATAGTAACAAATTAGATACCAATAGGGAGTATCCTATTGGTAACTATTGTAATATACTCTGATTGTACTCTATTTGAATATCCTGATTGGAATCTTAATGTCCTCCTTTTGTGCTAAATTTTGGCAGCAATCAGGATTCTAAATTTTAGTAAATAAAAAAAAATAGGGAACCGATCAGATGGAAATCAGGTTCCTGATTTCCATCTGATTGGTCTCCTATTTGACATCATTTGACTAGTGGTTAGAACTACTTCCTTCAGAATGTTTCTTACTTGAGTTAATACTACTAGTTTCAAAAGATTTCTTGCTTATTATTCTTTTTTTAAGGATAAATAATAAGAGAAAAAAAAACAGTGTAAAAAATAAAAATTTGATATATTTGAAAGAAGTTTGATCTGTTAAAAACAAAGTAAAATTTGAAAATGTTAAGTAATTAATACACAAAATTTTTATGGGTATTAACCCTGTTTAAAAAATAAAGGAAATTTAGTGTTAGTTTTTAATTAAAAAGGATAGAAATTTACATTATATTGAATAAATTTGTGAATGTTAAAAAAGAAGTAAAATAAGGGGAGTTACACATATCACGTAATATTCAGTTTAATATAAGCTTACCCCTCTCCCCCTTCTGTTAGATTTAACAACCAATCAAATTATAATATTTATAAATCATATGATTTTATTAAGTGGAACATAAGATTTTATTATCCCCTCCCCCTTTAATAATTACGTAATATGTGTAACTCCTCTAATGTTATAAATATTTTCTTACATATGTTAAGAAAAAGGAGTGAGAAAGCAAATGTAATTCAAATTTATTTACTTTAATTTATTTACTACTTTATCTTTTTAATATTTATTTTAAGATAATAAATCTTGAAAGGCAATTCTAACTCACAATCCCTATTGTATTGGAGACTCCTTCTTTTTTATTATTGATAGTCTGTCATACTCCTTTTCATTATTAAGGAATTTTTTGAAATCCATAGTTCTGAAGTAATTTCCAAGATATGTTCTATAATAATCTATATCATATCCAGGGCAGTTGTTAATAGATTTAGGTAGTCGCCATTCTTTTTTATCAATAGTAACAACTGCCATATTTAGTAAATAGAGAATTTAGGGTCAGAGAAAATAATATTATGGCTTTGAGTAAGAACACGTGCTTTTATTTTTCTGTTGCACACATAAAGCCACATTAGTCATATTGACAAAAATTTGCTAATTTGCTTAAACAATTTGACTAAGATCTCGTGACTAAAAAATGAGATGCTGTCTAAGCATCACCGACCACGTGATTGGCAAGATTATTCATCTCAGCGACTTGTTTTTTTTGAGTGATCTGATCCCTATTCTTCACCCCCCTGTAAGTGTATGCAAATTGTTTGAATGCATATAAATATCCGGATTGTTTGTTCTGATGAAAATTTTTTTCGTCTTAATAAAAACGAAATGCCGATCGAACGGCCATGAATTGTCCTGTGTTTTAAGGATTTGAGGTCAAATGAGAATAATTTGCTGTCATAACGTGCTACCGATTACACAATAAAATGTCAAATCGATCAAATGGTTTGATCAAAAATGATTCGGCGGATAGTCACTATGGAAAAAGGTAGTTTTACGTACGATTTATCGTATAACTTTGACTAATAGGTAGATTACTATGAATGTGTTATGACTCAAAATTATATACGCCTTTTTATATATATATAATATATAATGTGCCTAAAACCTCGATAACTTTTCCATTCTATTGTCGTGTTATAGATACATCATGGTGAACTGTCTTATTTTAGGTGACAATACTAAAAAAGCTTTCCCGGTTATAGTTACTATTGACAACACAGTTGGGGAACTCAGGAAGTTTATAAAGGAAGAAAATACACGAAGTTTCACTAGTATCGATGCAAAAGATTTAACCCTATGGAAGGTTGATATCCCCGATGAAATAAATAAAAAGACGCAATTACTTAACACAAAAAATCCTTCCGAAATTAATATTAAAGAAGATCTTGGAGGCATGGAATTATATTCTACTACAAAAAAACTTGGTCAATACTACTCTCAGTTTCCAGCCGATGAGCACATTCATATCATCGTACAAATGCCGCCGCCACCGCCCGCCACTGGTAAGTGTCTCCTAATGGTTTACCTCTCGAACAAGGGAATGCTTGAGTTTCATTCCTGAACCTTTTTTTCCCATAATATCGCCTACTATTAATAGAAATCCCGACTAAGAAACGTCGAATAGATAACTGGGCGGAGTATACCGCCAAAGACGGACCTGTGGACTTGCCACCTATTTTATTCACCATGCTTGCAAGTGAAATGTTCAGACCTGCACCCCGCGACGAATTTGAGAAATTATTGAAAGATGTACAATTTAGCCAAAATATTATACTACCTTCACTTGGTCAAGAACCCAAGAATTACGGAGAAGACTACCAGAGCAGGTCATTCTTAATAACGGAGCAAATGATAGAAATATGGAATATTCTTGCAAATGACAGTGATAGATCCATCAAAAGAGTCTTATCTGGTCCCGTGGGTGTTGGAAAGTCATATCTTGCATTGTTCATTGCTGCAAAAGCATTTGCCGAAGGATGGCTTTTACTTTATGTTTCGGATGCAAACGAATTAGCAAAACCGGATGATGCTAAGATAGCAAAAGAAATCTGTATGCGCTTTCTAGCTCTAAATAAAGATATTTTAACTAAGCATCATTTTAATAAATTGCTATCTCTATTAAGCCATTCTGAGGAAAATGAAGAAAAGGTGTATCAGACAGTGGCTTCAAACATAATGGATGATTTACTTAAGCAACTAGAAGAAAAAACACTTATAGTTATCGATGAACATGGCATACTCTTTGAGCCTGATCCTCCAATACCCCATAGACAAATACGACTTAACCCCCTAATGCATCTAAACGCGTGGAACGAAGAAAGGAAAGGTTGCCGTGTGGTAGTGACAGGCACGGCACATGCAAAATTCGAAAGAGTATATCTTAAAGATGGCATGGCGAATTGGCTAATCTTTGTAACTCCTTTATCCTCTATTATTTTTGATAAGCTGTTGAGTATGAACACTATTCTATCAAGTACTGTAGCAGTCAGAGATAAAGTGACGGAGATTACAAATCGTGTTCCACGAGAGCTTATGAAACTTTCAAATGGTCTTAATGCTAGTCTCGAGTATCTCGACACCACTGATAAGATTATTAATTTCTTAATTCAATTTGAGCAAGATCGATACCTTGATTTTTTTAATGTTGCACAGAATTATTATGCATACTATCTTAATCAGTCTCAACGATATTCTACACGTCATGCTCTTGCATCAATGTTCCTACCACGGAAAGAAGGTGATATTGATCGTGACCGTAAAGGATTTGACTATCGGTTTGTTGATCTTGGGCTTGTATATAGGGTTAAGTTTCGAGGCCGTGTTCAACATCATCCTTTGTGCCCTGCTGCTAAAAATGCTCTCCTTCAGTTATATAAGTCAATACCACTCCCTCAACATAAATCTATGTGCATCAAGGATGGTAATATGACCGGTATAGAATTCGAGGATGTTTTATTCCAGCAATTATTACGTTATCCGGACGTAACTTTCTCTACAACTGACCTTGCGGGTAAACCGGTAAACCAAGAATACCATTAAGCATCAAATTTAATTATTTCAAAATACTCCAAGATCCCCCTGAACGGATCACAGATGGTGTCCTATTTAGATGTTACGAAGGATATCCGCGTTTTGATTTTATTCTCGGACGAACATTTATTCAAGTATCAATCTCCAACTTTACTACGCATAACACTAAATCAGCAGATATCGAAAAGGCTTTTACAGACAAAACCAACCAGAAAAATCAAATTGAAAATTATTTGGATAATGCGTATGGTGGTTCTCATAAAGCTTATATTGACCCATCATCTAAGAAATTCATAGTCACTTATAATGGTCAAAAAGTACATGACTTTTATATTGTTTACATTTGCGCTAAGTTAGGCAATCCTAATCATATAGGCAAAGTTAAGGACTTTCCCGATATATTACATATCAATTTAGATGAGCTTAAACAGAAATTGTTTGGCGATTTGTTGTTGAATTAACAATATGTAATTATTCATTATTTCGCATGATTTACTCTATACAATTAATCAATAAAGAAAAAAAAAAAATTAATTTATAATTTTAGTAAAAGAAATACTAGCGGACTAATAAATAAAAATCAAAATAGCAAGTTCTATAAAATGACCGCTATTCCTACATCTAATGCTAATTTGCTATCTACTTTGCTTTTTTAATTTCCGAGGTCCGCATCTGTTATAACCTCTTACATTATCCATATCGTACTCATGTTTGATAGTGAAGACAATCTGAAAGGCGACTGTGCAAAGCTTCATCTTTTTTCGGACAGTAGTTTGATCGTGACATTTTGTCACGGTATTTCATAATCTAAAATTTCGTCAGATGGATAACACTCCAATAAAAAAACTATGAAAACAATTGTTCACGCCGATCACTTTTGCCAAGAAAAATTATTTATTACAGCTGATTTCAAAAAGGTCGGGACACTTAGCAAAGTTTAAAGAACTCGGAAATATTCGGTAAAGCTCCAAATAAGATAAAATTATACCGCCATTCTCGGAACAGTACTCCAAAATTAGCGTGTAATTTTTATTTTATATCAAGCTTTACCGAATATTTCCGAGTTCTTTAAGTGCCCCGACCTTTTTGAAATCAGCTGTAATACATGCAAAATAAATACAAATCTCGGACTTTTGCCCGGGACACATGACGAATTTTACTATGCTAATATACATGCTTATTTTTTCTTGGTTATCTCTTCTACACGGCGTTTCTTATTTGTAGGCTCTTCACTAGCTGTTACCCTATCTTTTAATAAGCCCACTATAGCCCCTAAGATCCACTTCACGTTCTTGCGCAAGTCAGTTGCTATTTACACAAAGATTAAGAAAGTTTCAGGTTAGTATTGCATAAACTTGAAAAAATAAAAATCATCCCGAAATGATCTTCCCACCTGTCATGACAATGCCATATACATATTCATACTCATAGTCAAATGCCACATCCGCCTTCCACTTTTTCTTGAGCATGTTTAAGTTCATCTATATCGATAATGTCAGTTAACTTCTGTACAAAGCAAAAAAAAAAAAATCTACATTACTTACGTCACATGAACTTTTACATTGCATAAAATTTTGAACACTCCTTTGCCTGGCTGGTTTTGCTTTCCTTCAGCTATGCAAATTATTTCTTCAAGCAAATCCTCCAAGATTTTTTTGATTGAATAATCAACACGTGAAATGAATAAGTCAGCTGAAAGTAAGTCTGACTCGTGGAATTTTATAATGAAAATATGCTGGCACAAACTAAGGGATGATTGTTGTAGACTATGTCCCAAATCGTCCCATCGGCCTAAATTATTGGCCATCCTAATAATGCCTTAAAACTGTACCAGCGATGATCTCCTAATTTAGGACTATGGGATGATTTGGGACATGGACAAGTTTGGTCTACAACAATGCTATTGCTTGTAATGCCGTATTTTTCTCTAAACTACAGTATGAGAAGAACACATGCTTCTTTTTCTCCTTACACTCCTTAGTGAAACCTGCAAGAGTCACAGCTGTTTCCCTGAAATCTTGTTTGATAAAGTCAAGAAAGATTCAACCAGGAACTTCTTTTTCATGAAGAATATCAAAGTGAACTGGTTTAAGCTTTAAATCCTGCCTTCTAAAAATTTGATAAGGTTTTCTGTATCTCATTTTTTAATTTTATCTGCCTGTATGAACGTCTCATTTCCAGGTAAAGCTTCGCATGAGCCAGGTTGAGCCGAGCTACAGTCTGGCTCAGCTCAGCTCAAAAAAAAAAATTCAGGCTCGAGCTGGAGTGAGCTGAGCCATAAAAATCTCAGCTCGAGCTAAAGTGAGTTGAGCCGAGCCTTGAAAAATCCTGGCTCGAGCCAAGCTAGGCTCAAGCTAGCTCGAGCTTTATCTTTAGAAAACATTTCACAATGTTTTTATTAAAATATCGAAAAAACGTTGCAAAATGTTTTTTTTTGATATATTATTAAACAAAAAACGGGTTTGCAATGTTTTTTGTTAAAGTATCAAAAAAACGTTGCAAAACATTTTTTTTTAGTATGATATTATACAAAAAAATGTTTCGCAACATTTTTTGTTAAAGTATTAGAAAAAAATGTTGCGAAATGTTTTTTTCAATAGATTATTAAACAAAAAACGGGTTCACAACATTCTTTGTTAAAGTATTAAAAAAAAAGTTGTGAAACGTTTTTTTAATATAACATTATACAAAAAAATGTTTCACAATATTTTTTGTTAAAGTATCAGAAAAAAATGTTGCGAAATATTTTTTTAATATAATATTATACAAAAAATAGGTTCGCACCATCTTTTGTTAAAGTATCAAAAAAAAATGTTGTGAAATGTTTTTTTATATGATATTATACAAAAAAATGTTTCGCAACATTTTTTGGTAAAGTATTAGAAAAAAACATTGCAAAACATTTTTTTTTGATATATTATTAAACAAAAAACGGTTTTGCAATGTTTTTTGTTAAAATATTGAAAAAAAAATGTTGCAAAACATTTTTTTGATATATTATTAAACATAAAATAGTTTCGCAACATTTTTTGTTAAAGTATCAAAAAAAAATGTTGCAAAATGTTTTTTTAATATAATATTATACAAAAAAAGGGTTCGTACTGTCTTTTGTTAAAGATCAAAAAAAAATGTTGTGAAATGTTTTTTTTATATGATATTATACAAAAAATATTTCGCAACATTTTTTGTTAAAGTATTGGAAAAAACGTTGCGAAATATTTTTTTAATAGATTATTAAACAAAAAATGGTTTTGCAACATTTTTTGTTGAAGTATTGAAAAAAATGTTGCGAAACATTTTTTTAGATATATTATTATACAAAAACGTTTTGCAACATTTTGTATGATAGCTCGATTGGCTCGCAAACTAGCTCAAGCTGGTTCAAGCTGAATAAATTCTGGCTTGAACTTTTTGAGCCAAGCCCATTACTGGCTCAAGCTTTTTTCAAGCCGGCTCATGAGCCATCAAGCCATTTTAAACGTGGCTCAGCTCAGCTTGACTTGAAAAGCTCGAGTCAGCTTGCAAGCTGGCTCAGCTCATGCGGAGCTTTATTTCCAGGTGCAGTATAAACTGGCGTATTTACAATATCTGACATAATGTTACAACCATTATATTTTTATATTAATATTTAACTTAGATAAAAAAAAATAGTGTTACATTCTGGAGTGAGATAAAGATTTATTCTGTTTAGAAAAGGAAGTACTGAGCGTTAATATAAATTTTTATGTCACACTAGCATCTTAGCTATGGCAAAAAAACTTGCAGTCATGTAATGCAGATTTGACCTATTAATCTGACTGACGAGACTGAAAATAATTTTATAGTTTAAACAAAAAAAATTTTTTGTCAATTTTGTACCTTTACAATTTACACCTTTATTTGCTTTTCTAAAAAATTTCAAAATAAATTTTTTATGAAGTATTTATTAAATGTAGTAAATATGTATTGGAGATAGTAATAAAAGTCACAAATATGAATTTTTGCCTATAAAATATAAAAAAATTTAATTTTTTCTTATTTACCTTTATTACTATTTATTAGTCTAAAGCTTGCGAAGGACTATCTATGTTCTAGCCTTGGTGATACAAAGTGTTCTGTTGTCTGCCCGCTTGTTCTTTGAGTTGACGTTTAATTAGTTCTTATATTACGCAAAATATTATTGACTGGTTAATCGACCATGTGATTTGCTACCTATTTTAACCTGTATAGTACTTTTAACCTGTATACTTTCGAACATTTATTTTAAATTTTATCAGTTATATTAGTTTTTCGTTCCACTTTTTAAACTTTATTTCTTTATTTCTTTGTAAATAAACTGAACTCGTTATTAAATAGAATTTTATTGTTTTTTAAAAATATAAAAATAAAATGTATTTGTATAATTTTATAACAATTCGAAATAAAGCACAGTGTGAAATAAAAGTTTTTTTTTTTTGTTTTTTTTCGTGTTATTGTTGTATCAGTGAATGCAACCTTTCTTCTTTGTCTTTCCTTTCTTTAAGTCTTTTACCATTTTTTATCTGTTGGAGCCTATCAAAGTTGAACTGTTTAAGACATAAATTGGTTAGAGTCTGAACTCTTGACATAGCTACGAACGTTAACCCTGCTGCAAACTCCTTTGCACCAATATCGATATTAGCTTTTTCCAATGTCAGCCCTTGACTTTTATGCATGGTTATTGCCCATACTAGACATATTGGTATTTGAGTTCTGGAATACGTCATCCTGTTTTTGTCTTCCCAGCTGCGTTTGATAGGTGTTATTAGAACAACTTCTTTGCCCTCTCGACTCATTATAGTTGGTCCATTGTATTTCTCGAAGTCTATAAACACTGCTATAGGGAGTGCTGGTGAACCTTGTTCTTTGAACAATATATCTTTTATAATGCCCATCAATCTGTTAACCAGTCTTGCTTCCGTCCATATATTTGACGTTAGCATCACACGACACCCTTTTGCCAGCAATAATTGGGCTTCGAGTCCCTTTGCTATATCTGAATTGGCGCGTTTAGCCTCCCTTCCACCACTATGTACTGCGCTGAATTTTGCTATTGGCCGATTCAATTTTCTGAGCATTTCAACGTTGACTTTATCCACCTCAGCCCATTTTGTATGTATAAACACGGCATCCTGAAATCTGTCGCATTCATCTTATGTTCTCTTCAAATCTACTTGTAAGAATATTCCAATCGTTTAACGTGCTTTCTCCATCTCGTAATCTTAAAAGGATATCTCTGAATCCCTGCTGCTCATTTCCCGATTGCCGTTGAATAACGTCCAGTTCATACACTTCTTTGAATTGTTTGTATACTGCTAATCCGTTGCTTAACGATCCATCCTGTGATGCGTTACTTGCATACATAGGTAGGTCTAGTACTGGAGGAAGTTGATCAAAATCGCTAAACAATATTACTGATTGGCCGCCAAAAGGTTCATTTTTGTTGTCCGAAAATGCTTGTCTTGTCTCATGTCGATTATGCCCAACATCCTTTGTCCTACCATACTCTTTTCATCAATTATGAAGTAACTTACGTTTTGTACTTTTTCTTGCAATTTTTTTAGATGTATACCGTTTAAGTCGTACTTTTTGTCATTCATAATCGGTATGGAAAGGGTTGAGTGAATGGTCGCTCTGTTGATGTTAAATGCGGCTACTCCTGTTGGTGCGATTACGAGCACTGGCGAATCTCTGTATTTTCCTGTTAACGTGTGAAGTTGTTCTCGTATTGCTCTAATGAGATAAGATTTTCTAGTTCTCGCAGTTCCCATAATCATTATCCTTAACAGCTCGACTCATTGCCCTAAAATGGTATTGTTGTAGTATTTTTCAACTCTCTCAAAAACTATTTTTTGCTTTTCGTTCAAATTCTGATACTCTATCTCATTATCATTTTCACTAATTATGATATTGTTATTGCTTGCGGCTTGCCGCACAAATTTGCTTGCGTTTGCTATGTCTTCCTCTATATATTGTTGTTGTGCATCATTGGTTCAATTGTGATTCTGATCTATATCTCGTGTTCCCAGGTCTGAGTTGCTTTGTATGTGCACATTTGGACCTATCTCCGCTAAATACATCTAATCATAATGATATTCCTCATCTTCCTCATCTTCCTCAATTTCATCATAACTTTCTTCTTCACTAATCTCACTTTCTTCTTCAACCGCTTGTCCAAGCAAGTCGTTTGGATCAGAATTGATTATATTGATGTATTGTTCATAAATTGTTGACCATGGTATATCAGTGTTTCCATTTAATTGTTTGACGTGTCAGTGTGAAATATGAAGTATGACCTTAATTCAGCAGAATTCCTCCTATTGATCTCTGTTACGTAATCCTGATGGTCAAGGTAATATTCTAATTATATTTTCTTTCTTGCATTTTCCCTACGTTCCGTTTGTATATTTGTGGGTTAGATATAACCTATATAGTGAAAATTCTTCAAATTGATCCTCCTGATCCCAATATTTTCTTAAGGGTGACTGTGTTGTTTGTCCGATCTTTTTGATTATTCTTGGTATTTCTTCATTGAGATTTAATGATATGTTCTGTCGGCTTGAATGATAAAGTGATATACCGAGAAGTAGGTGACACATTTTTTGTGCTGATATATCTCTTTCAGCAATGCTGTTTAACAATAATTTCTGGATTGATGCAAGCGAATTTTTGGCTGAATTACTTTTGTTTAGAATTTGATTGAAATATTTCTGTAAAAGCTATTAATTTAGGTTCAGATTTGTTCACGTATTTAGAGATATATTGTAAAGCTGCGTGTAAGCTGAGGATGAGTTTGATATCAATATTCGCTCGCCATCCTTGCAACTGCAATCTGTTGTGTGGGTTTAGATATGAATCATTCCTTGATGTCACTAACTTCAGTTGTTTGTGATTATCCTCGCATACAAACGAATAGTCAGTTCTCTCTTTTAGGTATCCAAATTTACAAACTTGCTGTCCGTATTTGCTACGTAAACAATATGAGGGACTACACTTAATATGCCTTTATAATTTGTTTATCAGTTCAACATAGTCTTGTAAATCGTCAGTTATTTTTTCTGGACCCTTTTGACATGGATATCTTTCTGGGATCAGAGCATGAATATCTGGATTGATTGTTATTACATTTGAATCAAGGTATTGAATTACTCTGTTCATTTCGTTTTCATTTTCTTTTATTGTATACCAGTCGATTTTAGGCGCATTTTTCTTTTTTTCGATGCTGTGTACATGTACACTTCTCCTGTGTTGCCACTCATACTGATACCAGTAATCCTCTAATTCCCATCACTTTACCAATACATCATTAAAGAAAGTTTCGAATCTTTGTTTAAAAAACCACGTTACGATGTGCGGATTATTGATTATGTTCTGCTGCTGACATTTAGATGATTCTGCCTCTTCTCCATTATGATCATTATTTTTCCATCAGTTTGTGTAATTCTAGCCAATGCATGTTGGCGGCGTTAAAGGTAAAAAAATTAGCCTGTCTGCACCTATTTGTTTGATCATATCTAATAATTCCTTTCTTCGCGCTATCCAAAATTGCCGTATTCCTTTTAGACCTTCTCCATATCTCATTATACGATCTGCTATCTTGTTGTCTCTGTCATCACGAAGTTAAACCAAATGGAGTCTTGTATTTACTAAACAGCAGTATTTAATAA